>APFE030905254.1:0-15212 GCA_000404065.3 Pinus taeda
AAAAACAATGAAAAGACTTTGAAGAATATCGATAGTTGTATGACATCAAAAAGCATTTGCAAATTCTTCAGAGGACATCGAATAATAACGATAGTGCCATGGCATCTAAAGCATTTGGAAATTCTCCAAAGGACATCGAATAATATCGATCGTGCCACGACATCGATTTTGAGGTCATGGTAAGGCAAATTGCCAAACTTTTCTTGCGATTAACGCAGTGGCGAGGACAAAGAGCTTGGTTTTGACCAAGGTCAAAGGGCTGATATGCAACAGATCAAGATTAACAATTGCTTTAAAAAAAAAGTAAGACGAACCTACAGATAACCTGAACGGGTCCCATTGACGCACCGTCTGATTTTACACCGTGCCTAGATCGTTGAAAACCTGCAGTTGCCCCTCCTCTCTTTGTTGTTATATTAGAACCTGATTCTGTAATCAAGATAGCCAGTTTGACTGATTACCTGCACTGTTCTCGCTTTGGAATTGACACTCGCTCTCCCTCCCATATGTCATTCATTCGTTCGGTGATGAGACTGACAAGGTTGTTCAACAAGGTTGATACCATGTTGAAAACGATCAAGTCCATTCTCAACTGATGGGAAAGATTCGCCAGGTTTGAAAGTTCATACAGTAATCCCATTTTCGACTCATTCCAGAATGATGATGATGTGTGGACGAAGTCAGTCCACCGGATTTTTCAGAAAAACAGGTTGTCCAGCCTCGTCCATGCGGATGACGACAGAGTAGGCGAAGTGCCTGAGGTTTATAAGATAAGGTATGTTTGGAAGTGGAGGAGACGGTATTTCAGATGTACCCACTTTCTGAATCATCCAGTGTTGAAGATGTTGATCCCTGAGACATTCAGGGACAGATTCTCAGTGCAGTGCAGTGCGGTGCGAGGTGGTCCCGTTCGAGCATTTTGTGTGGATGTTGGAGAATGCTGATCCAGTGGCTATTAGTGCGATTCCAGCCTGGAGTAATTGGCAAAATTATATGGTTGTGATTAATGCAGGCGAAAAAGCCAGTAGTTTATCCGTTTTGTGATTAGGGGAAATATTGTTGATGTTGTAGACTAGTAACTGAATATGTAAAGGCATAATTTCACTATAGATTTGGGAATATTTTCAAAGGTTGGTTTATATAAACATACTTACAAAAAAAATTAACCGATTAAAAAGTTTATATATAGATATATGAATTAAATTTCTAAAATATATTAAAAGCTCTAATTTATTGAACAAAAAAAAGAAAGTAGAAGAAGTTTAGTTAAGGACAATTAAATAAATGTATTTGAGTTAGAAGTTTATTTTATTGGTTAGTGTGAAGAGGTTGTGTAAGTATGTTTGTTTTTTTTTAAATATAAATAAAATATTCTTTAAATAAAAAAGTAACGTGGACTATAAAAATAAATATGTTATGCATATTTAATTAGTTGTCAATATAACCTAATATAATTTGATGTAAAGTAAACAAAAGTAAAATAAAATAATTTTTCATGTAAAGTAAATAAAAATAAAAGAAAATATGTGAGTTAGATTTTTAACAGGTCATATTAGTTTCATATCTATCTTTGTAAGTATGTCAGTCCCTTTTAAAATATAAATAAAATACTCTCTAAATAGAAAAGTATTGTGGACTACAAAAACAAATATATTACCATATGTAATTAGTTGTCCCTATAACCTAATATAATTTGATATAAAGTAAATAGAAGTAACATGATCAACTTCTTATATACCTATATATAGAAAACAAATGCTAAAAGAAAATAATTTAATGTTGTATATATTCAATGTGGGTTATTAATAAAATATTTTAATATTAATTAATATTGAAGTATACTTAGGGAGTTGGAAGGCGAGAGCGGAAGAAACGTGGCGACCAGGGTCCTCAGCAAGCCGAGTTCGATTCGTATGGAGAGTGGCAGGGGAGGGAGCTCGGCTCCCTCCTACAAAGATGCAGTAGCGAGTGGGAGTAAGGGGCCCACTGGAAACAGTAAAAGTGATATGAACTATAGATTCAGAGACAATTAAAAGGAAACAGATGGGACCAGAACAAAAGAAACAGCAGCACAAAGGACAAAGAGGAAGAAGACAAAAGTTTTGGTTCAAGAGACAAAAAACTAAAAGGACCTTGCAAACAGAAAGCAGAAATCACTCACCGAATAATATTAGATGATCCTACTCTGCAGGAGCACAGGGAACATATGGGAGCCTACGCCATAATCTGTAAATTCATGGGACTATGGCTAACTAAAAAGGCTTTATAGACGTGGATCAAGTATCACTGGAAGCCCAAGGGAAGCATTGACCTACATATGGGGTCAAAAGGATTCTTCATAGTAGTGTTCTCCAACATCGAAGACAAAGACAAAATATTCGAAGGAGGACCCTATTTTTTTGCTGCAAGAGGTCTCTATATGAGACCTTGGAAAATGAACTTTGTCCCAGAGAGGGAGACTTTCTCCTCAGTTCTTTTGTGGGTAAGGCTATACTCTCTCCCTTTGGATTATTGGCAAACTAAATTCTTGGCTACCATTGGTAATAAACTAGGACGCTATATCAAAGCTTATGAAGCCACAAGAAGGGGAAAATATCCTCCTTTGCTAGAATCTGTGTGGAAATGGATTTATCAAGAGCACTTCCGGATGAAGTTATCTAGGAAGTTTTGGATGAGGAGAGGGTGCAGACAGTTGACTATGAGCATATACCCTTCAGATGCCAAAGATGCCATGAACATGGGCATTTGTTAAGAGACTGTCCTCTCAGCAAAGAGGATAACAAAGAAAAACTCAATACATCGAAGGACACTGAAAGCTTTCGAAAAGTGGCTAGTAGAGGAAGGGGAGGAAAAAAGGGATCAAAACAACAACAGATTGAGGAGCAAAAAGACATTTAGAATAAGTTTAAAGTGTTAGAAGAGACTGAAGAAATCACAAGAGAAAATTAAGATCCAGAGGAAGATGCTAAAGAAAAAGAAAAGAAAGAGGAATTAAATCTCTCTTCGGCCATTAACTCTCTAAAAGAAGCAATGAGAAGTGAAATAGAAATGGAAATGGACTAGGAAATGACTCAAAGTGAAACAGATCTAGAAGCATGAACTACAAGAAATCCTTGACAAGGAAAACTTGGATCTGGAAGGATTCTTGATGCAAGGCACCAAAGGACGACGAGATTCTCTGCCCCAAGATGAATGCAACAGAATACAACAGTTGTTTTTATGGAAAAATCAGGAACAAGGGCGGGAGAAAAGCAAGAACATCCACAAATAGGAGCACAGAGGGGTGAAAACAATGAAGTTAAATCCAAGATTAGCCACTAGCAATCCAAGAAAGAAGAGAGGTAGAAAAAAGAAAAATGAGCTCCTGATGGAGTGTGGAAAGCTAATGATAGAATCAGGTAAGATGAAAGATCAAACGAGCTACTTCTTTACAAATCTTTAATTATGAAGTTCATCTCATGGAATATTAGAGGTCTAGGTAGTAAAAGAAAACAAAGAATGCCAAGTAATAGAATGAAACTAGCAATGCCAGACATAATCTTCATTCAAGAAATAGAATGCTCCATTCATAAAATAAAACAAATTCATAGCAAATGGCTTAGTAAATTTGAGTTTCTAGAAGTTAAAGCAGAAAACACAGCTAGGGGAATTCTTACTCTTTGGAACCCCCAAAAAGTCACTATTATAGATGCGGAGGAAATGAGAAATTACTTCTCAGCTATCAGTCAGCTAATGGGGATGTCTCACACCTTCTTGGTTATGAATGTGTATGGTCCTCATAGAATATATGAGAAGCTTAGATTTATGAACTCCCTGGTAGATCTCAGAAGCAGACATAAAGAAATCCCTTGGGTCATTGGAGGAGACTTTAATATGATTAAATCTCTTTCAGAAAAAAAAGGAGGCACCAGAATCCTCAGTAGAGAATTAGCAGAGTTCAATTCTTTCACAGAAGACATGGAGATGGTTGACTCTGAAATGCAAAATAGTATTTTTACTTGGAACAACAAAACAGGAGGTGATGCTCAAGTTGCCTTTAAGTTAGATAGATTTTTGATCTCTGAGAAGTTGATGCTGAAAAATTCAAAAATATCTGGAAGTATTCTCCCATTTGGAGGCTCTGATCACTGGCTGATTCAATTAGAAATCAAGGGAGTTAATGCTCCTAGGAATAGACCCTTCAGATTTGAAAATATATGGCTCTCCCACCTAGATTTTCTCAGCAATATTGAGGAATTGTTGTCTGAAGATTTTCAGATACAAGGCTCCAAATGTTTCTCCTCCACAAAATACTAAAGCACAAACCAAACTCAAAGAATGGAACAAGAAGGATTTTGGTAACATTTTTGCAAACAAAAAATCTATAGAGAACAAACTGCAGGTACTAAACCAAGCAATGATCGCAGAAGGTTTTGATAAATCCGAAAGTGAGCAAGCTGAAAACCTCAACCATGATTAGGAGAATTTATGCAATCAGGAGGAGACTTTTTGGTGACAAAAGTCCAGAGTGCAATGGCTCAAAGAAGGTGAACAGAACACCAAGTTTTTCCACTGTTCCACCATAGTCAATAGAACACACAATAGAATCTCCTCAATATTGAATGAATATGGGGAGCTTCAGACCACTCACAAGAATATCGAAGCTGTGATGGTTCAACATTTTAGAGGTACCACAAATTAAAACAATCCACACAGAGACCATCACATCAAGGAAATTATAAAGAATATTCCAAGGATGGTGTCTAGAGAAGATAACTTTAACCTAGACAAACCAGTATCTGAAACAGAGGTTAGTATGGTGATCAAAGAGATGTAGAATGGAAAAGCTCTAGGTCCAGATGGTTTTAACGTGGACTTTTTGAAAGCCTTCTGGAATGTTGTCAAACAAGATATTTTGGATGTGGTTGAGGAATCTAAAAGAAGCAGATCCATTCTGAAAGCCCTCAACACCTCTTTCATCTCCCTAATCCCCAAACAGGACTCAGTCCTGACTACTTATAAGTTCAGACCCATTTCTTTATGCAATGTTGTTTACGAAATCATTTCTAAGATCCTGGCCAACAGACTCAAACCTCTTCTACCTTCTTTGATTTCTGGGGAACAGTCTGGTTATGTGGAAGGAAGGCAAATCCTAGATAATATTATTCAGGCCCACAAGGTCGTTCACTCTCTCACCAACAAAAAGAAATCCGGTATGATCATGCAATTAGACATTGCAAAAGCGTATGACAAGGTGAACTGGATTTACATCAAAAAGGTCCTTTCCGTGTTTGGGTTTGATCGTGATTGGATCATATGGGTTATGGCTATGGTTACCTCACCCAGCTTTTCAATTCTGGTAAATGGCGCACTCTCGGAGATCTTCACTCCTTCCAGAGGCCTTAGACAGGGAGGTCCACTGTCTCCCTTTCTTTTCATCATCATGATGGAAGGACTGGACTGAACTATTAAAATTGCTAAAGTTTTAGGAAAGATCAAGGGCCTTCAATTAATGGAGAATGGCCAAACCTTGACCCATCAACAATTTGTTGATGACGCCATGCTGCAGGGTATCCCCACAGTCAAGGAAGCTACAAAGTACAAAAAAATGTTAAATGACTTCACCTTGGCTTCAGGTATGGAAGTCAATCTCTCCAAATCAAACATTTTTTTCTTTAACACCAACATTGCTATTCAAGGAACATCTCTAGAATTATGGGCTTCCAAATGAAGGTCCTCCCATCTAAGTATCTAGGAATCCCCCTCATGGATAAACTAATGTGCAAAAGTATCTGGGAACCGGTGCTCAACAAGATGCAAGACAAGATCAAAAGATGGGCTTTTAGAGCGTTGAACCTGGCTGGCAGATTGATTTTGACGAAGGAAGTTCTGGAATCCATCCCTGTTTTCTTTCTATGAACCCTACTAACTCCCAAAGGGGTTTTATAGCAACTCAGGAACATTTAGAGAGACTTTCTCTGGGGCAAGGAGGAGATAAAAAAGAAATGGGCCCTCCTTTCTTGGGATAAAATCTGCAAACCCAAAAATCATGGAGGCCTAGGCTTAGATGATCAAGATATTCTAAGTAATGTTCTAGGAGCCAAACTCTCGTGGAGATGGGTCAAAGAACCAGAGGCACAATGGGCTAAAACCTAGAATGAAAAATATGCCAGCTCTTGGCAAACAAGTGATCTCATTAGAATGTGAGGGAACATAAAAGGCTCTCACATCTGGAATAAAGCCTGGGATAATAGAAGCCTAGTTCAGAATAATAGCTTCTGGGAAATCAGAGTAGGTGAACAAGCTCTCTTCTCGGAAGATAAATGGAAACAAGAACCAACATTGTTAAGGGAGGAATTTATGAGCATCAAGTAGGAAACTGATTCCCAAGGACTAATAAAAGTAAAGGATTTATGAAATCTTCCTCATGATACGGAGAAATGGAGAAGCTGTAGGAAAATAGAATGTAGCGAGGAAGGCCCCATAAAGGAAAAAACAAAAGAACTTATGAAAATTTTAGAACAGAGAAAGATCTTGGTCATAGATGGGCAGGATCAGTTAAGATGGGGACAAAACAAAGAAGGCATCTCTAACATCCATGAAGCTAAAAGAATTACCCTTAACCTAGACCCTTGCGTTTCAGCAAAGTCCTGGCAAAAACTTTGGGGCCACCAAGGATGGATGAAGACCAAACTGTTTATGTGGTTAGTTCATCAGAAAAAATTATTAACTTGGGACAACATTCAGAAGAGGGGGGTTATGGGGCCTTCTAGATGCACATTATGTGAGGCTCAAGAGGAAACTATAGAGCACATTCTCAACAACTGTACCTATATCAACTGGTTGTGGGATTCCTTCAACATCATTTTTAAACAGAGAGATAGAGATAAAGGTAGCATCATTATTACCGTGAACAAGTGGAGAAAAAACTTTTCAGAGAATGATATCCTTACTGTGGCCTCGACCTTAACACCAAGCTTCATTATCTGGAATGTTTGGAAGGAAAGGAATAAAAGAATTTTCAAGGATGAAAAAACTATTGCCATTTGCCTGTTGGATTTGATCTTAAAGCAGATTAAGGAGAACGTCTCCACCACTGTGCATAGTTACCCCTCGAATCCTCCCACTGCGTGCGATTTGGGAACTCTCAAGCAACTGGGAATTCATGAGATTATACTCGAGAGTCTTAGCAAAAAAAGTAATAGTGTTGGATAAGGAAAAGGAATTCTGGCATCCTACACTAAAAGGCTATCTGAAATGAAACATTGATGGGGCTTCAAAAAGCAACCTAGGAATTGCAGGTTGTGGAGGTGTGTTAAGAAATGAAGAAGGAAAAATAATTTTCACTTTCCACTGCCATTTAGGCAAAGCCGCCAACAACATGGCTAAATTAATGGCATTGGAACAATGTTTGGAGCTGCTTAAACTCAATAACAGCTACAATGTTCTCATAGAGGGAGACTCCTAGATTTCTATAAATGCAGTTAAGAAAATCAGCTATGGAACAATGCCTGAAAGGGTTTCAAAACAATGGAGACTTATAGAAGTTTAGGAGAGAATCCATAAACATCTCCAATGTATTTGAACGGTTAGCTTCAATCATGTTCGGAGGAAGGCCAGTAAACATGCAGCTCTTCTGGCCAACCAAGGAGTTATTAATACCGAGTGCAGAATAGACATGAAATGGTAGGAAATGTCTCCTTCTAGGATAAAAGCCATCTTCGAGGTAGAAGCCATAGAGGACAAGGAAATTTATAATTTTTGGGCTCGCGGGGTTGGAAATGATTAATTTAATATAGCGTGACGGATTCCAATGCTCTTAAGACTGAATGTAATGGTAACAACTATTCCTTTTTCATTGGAGAGCTCCTTTTCCTTTCTAGATTCCAGGTTCAGGAGTGGTGAATCAATAAGCGAGGGAGGAATCCCAGTTCCCTCATCAGCTGGGATGTTCTGTTTCTTGGGGTTTAGATGGATAAACCGCTTCTTTGGTGGTTTTCACCTGTTAGCACTGCCTTCACCAAGGAAGCAATTTCTTCTTTTTCGAAGTTTGGGAAAACACCCTTCCCCGCTCACTATCATGTGGTCTTATTTTTCAGTGCGATATTAATCTCCATCATAGGATTCAGATGCAATTAATCAACGGGTTTGGTCCCGCCAAAATTCAGATGTCTTGTGGGAGTGTGGTCAACTTGGTCTGACGGTTTGACTGCAGTTTGTACGACCCAGATTGATGGGATCTTCCGCCTCATTTTTTATTTTTATATGTTTAGCTTAATGGCTATCCCTTTCGGATTTTTTTAAATTTTCTCGTCTCCTCAGTGGCAGGGAGATTTCTATTCATATTGTAAACTTTTTGTTTAGTTAATGCAAAAGAAGGACCAACATTTGCCTCAACAAAAAATATTGAGGTATACTTTAAAATATATCAATAACAAAAAACCAGTTTAATGTGGGTCGATAAAATGACTCAATGCACATGTTATGTAATCTCTGTAACATTAAAAAACTTTAATCTAAACATTAAAAAGTTACTCCTTAGATAAGTATGTACTCGAAAATATTTAATCCCTCTCATGTTACATCCATATTTAGATTTGTGATTATGATAAATGTATACTGATATAAAATGACAATTAAAACTAACCTTAAAATTCATTTAATATAGATAAAACCAACCTCAGTATTACTCAACCACAATATTTGCTTTGTGTAAGAAGAATTACTAAGAGTGAGATTATTGAGTTACTCTTGAGTACATCCAAGTTGATTTAAGGGTTGTATTGGTTTCATGAGAAAACTTAGAGGTGTAGTTTTTTTTCTTCAGTTTTGGAAGATAAAATGTTATGCAGACTCGATGTCCAAAATTTATTATTCTATCTCAAAAGATAAACGTGACTAATTTTTGCATATAGCTAAAGAGATAAAGTCTGTCATGTCTCCAATACATGGATCACGTTAAGCCCAGTGATAGACACTGAGATGTTGATTTTGTATGAAGCAATCAAACACATTAACTTATTGAGATTTTATGAGGAAATCATTTCCTTTATGATATTTTTCTGGCCAATCAAATGTGTTTATGTACTATCAACTTGGAGAGTGTTTTTTATGTAACCGCTTTTGGTTGTGTTTTCATATGCATTTATCAATATCAATACTATAAGATAAACGTGACTAATGTTCACATACTGCTAAAGAAACAAAGACTGTTATGTCTCCCATACAAGGATCACGTTATGCCCAATGATAGACACTCATTTGTTCATTTTGTACGAGGCAATCATACACAATAATTTATTGAGATTTTATGAGGGAATCATTTCCTTTACGACATTGTTCTCGCCAATAAATGTGTTTATGCAGTATCAACTTGGAGAGTGTTTTTTATGTAACCAGTTTCGGTTGTGTTTTCATATGCATCTATCAATATCAATATTATAATTGTAAAATCAAAGCAAGCTCATTTTTACTAGTTTGGAAGGATATAAAATAATTTTGATATAAATTTATGGATATTTGAATGTATATATGAGCATTGTATTATTCATGGTTAAAATTACTTTAGTGTTGAATTATATATGAATTCTATATGAAATAAGTGTTACCCTGATTTATATATACAAAACAAGTGTTATATAGAGTTTACCTTTTCTCATTCAAGTTAAAAATTAAAAAAAAAATATAACTTACATTTATCGATGTTAATGAAATTAAGAGTGTTTTGTTAGAATAATGTAGAAATGGAAGTGTCTAATAATGTGATACATTGGTTGACTTGTCTTAGATGTATGTAAGTTACTAGATGTTTTGGAAGTCATTGATTTCCAATGTAGGTGAGTTGTATTTGAGTCATAGACTATACCTTCTATGTTGTTATGTTGATCGAGCCTAGTGATCCTATCATTATATATGTTGTTATGTTGATGGAGTCTAGTGATCCCATTATATAAGCCCATCATTATATAATGTGACACGTTGTGATGTATGTGCAATAAGTCAGTATGCAGGCTTAGGCCTCAATTAATAAAGTGCTATGTTGTGTTAACTATATTTTCTAATATTATATCAAACCCAGATAAAGATATAGTGAGGCCTCAAATCTGAGAGCAAGAAGCCCAAATTTGTGAGGGCCGTGAGATCGAGGGTTGCGAGATCTTGTTGATACGTGGATGCTCTCCAATTTTTTTATATCGTTGGTTGGAATCGTAGTCAGATCTCTAACTGATGTTGTCATGATATTTTCCATTGATGTGGATCTTGCTTGCGGTTTTCCATTGTTGTGGATCTTGCTTGTGGTTGTGATTCAACCCGACCAATGTGTTTAATCGCTGATTGGGAGAGGGTTCCATTTTGTTCGATAGCGGACCTTATGGTGGAGAGAACCACCTTAGAGATATTGCTTCGCTATCCAATTGATAAGAGTGCAAAGCATAGTGCACTGATTGTTTTTTGGCATTGAAAGAGGGTTGTCTCATTCAAGACTTGGATGTGCAATTGTGTTTGGGGCTCCTAGGGTTCCATTTCCAGATGGGTGAATATTCAAAGATTTGGATAGGTCGTGTGAGGTATTCTCAGGCACCGACGCGATTTGCCACAGCTTTTGTACAGTAGGCCGATTCAAGGGCAATCGTTGAATGCATTTGGAAAGTCGCCAAATGCACAGGTTTTACAAGATCAGAACTGTGCGTGTGGGAGTGGTGGCATAAAACTACTTTTGAATTTCTCTGGGTGTTGTTACAGGTTAACTTGCAGAATGGTAAGTGCATTGGAGGTTCCACTAGTGCTTGTTACTACAGTGTTTTAGAAGCTCAAATTTATGAGTGGATCCGCGTGTTTGTAATTGGTGGCCGAAGGTGCGGATGTTGTAAGTTTTTGGGCATTAGCTTAGTTTTAATGAGAGTGCCACTAGATTGCATAATCGGGAAAGAGGAGATATGTTGGATTATTTGGCATAGAGATCCGCTGAAGATCCGAGAGCCATGGACACGAGGCAAAAGGGTTGTTCCAGTCAGTGCAAGAGGACAATTCATGTGGAAGTGAATAATTTATGCATTACAATTCATGTGAAAGTGAATATTTATTTACCACTATTCTTGTTTGTGTGTTGCTCAAAGGTATGATTTGATTTCTAAAGGAAGCCAAGGCAAACATTTCAAGTTTTTTTTATGGAGTAAAATTGTGTTTTATTTGTGCATATGTGTTAAATGAGACATAAGGAGTTAATTTTGTGAAATTGTTTTGGGGTGAGGAGAGTTAAGAAAAAACGAACAAAAAAGATAATTTTGTGAAATTGTTTTGGGGTGAGGAGAGTTAAAAAAAAAACAAACAAAAAAGATTGTTATAAAAATGTAGGGTATTTTTTTTGGAAGTATTTCTATGAGGTAAATTAAAATAAAAAAAGGTGTATTTATTAAAAAGGGTGAAGAGTAGTAAAGGGGAACCTTTATGGAGCAAAATTATTTGGGTATTGTAGATGTGGTAAAATTAATGTGTTTGATCTGGCAATATGGCGTAAATCAGAGATGTGGAAGTGTGGTGAAAAAGTGTAAATTTGTAGGAGCATGTTATGTTGATGAAATAATTGATTTCTGAGTTGCCCATGAATTTGTACTTGACTGTGGGCAAAGAAAATGTAAAAGTGAAATGGAGTATCAGTCATGGGTCACCAAAGAAGAATTAAATAGTTCCAAAGAGAACTGAAGCTATTGAGGCAAAAGAATCAAAGGGGAGAAGTTGCAAAAAAATTTGGAATATTTTCAATAGAAGAACCTATACATGAGGATCAAAATGTAGAATCAATGAAGAATTTGAAGAAATTGATGCAATATTGAAACGATTAATGCCAGTTTTTCCATCTTTCTCAGGTATAAATTTTGAACTCTTAGCAATTAAAATGGAGGGTCTACTTGGATCAGTGGATTTATCCGAATTTGTTTAAGAAACTTCTATAAATACTCAAGATAACAGTAGATATTGAGTAGCATTGTTTCTTATTATATCAGCAATGGATGATAATATCTTGTCTAGTATTCTACATGAATATGGTTAAATACATATTGCAAAAATATTTTGGGATATTCTTGAAATGAAGTACAATACAATGGGGTGAGAAAGATTACAAAGATGAAGATAGAGCTTTAGTAGCAGATCTACAGAAAAATTGAGATTGATGAGAGAAATGTTTTCGAGGATTTAGTAGTAGCAAATGAGTTGAAGAAAGTGAATAACCTCTTTGAATTAGAGGTGGTGAATTCAACAACTATGGTTACTAATGTTAAAGGGGAATTTGAAAAATTTGATGATAGATATTTTTTTTAAAGGGGAATTTGAAAAATTTGATGATGGATATTTGTTTTATGAAAATGTATCACACGTTATATTTGAAAAGAATTTGATTGATAAATTATTGGTTGTTGTTGATAATGTTGAAGAATATGAAGAGGTAATTGTAGTTGCAATTAAAGGGACAATAAATTTTGAAGATGCCAAAACTGATTATGATGCCGAGATAAAGTCTATTGAAGAATGGGTTGAGAAACCTTTTGAACAAATTGATGCAGGTCTCAAAGCAACAGTCGAAATAGTGAAGAATCTTGAAAATGAACACAATGGTGAATCAATGAATGATTCATATGATATGGAACTGGAACTAATGGAGGACACATTTGAAGAAGTTCCTGGTATTTTAATATATTGGAGCCAAAAGGAAATAAAACATTATTATGAATTGATGAGGACCCAACCAGGAAAATATAAAACTACTAATGATGAAAATGAACTTGTCGAGAAAGGATTTGAGATGGATTGGTTTCATCCTACTTGGAATAAGAAGCAATATCCATACTTCATGATTTGGAGTAAGAAGAAAACTAAATAGGTTGAAAGTGTCAGAGTTTGGATAAGCAAGTGCAAGAAGAAATTTCATCAATATGTTGATGCAAAGAAAGTTAAAATGAGGTCATATTTGTAAGCCTAGCTTAAACTAATAGTAGCATGCATTGCTATGAATTGTTGAAAATCCATTTCTCCATTAAGGGGGGATGTTAGAATAATGTAGAAATGGAAGTGTCTAATAATGTGATAGGTTTGTTGAGTTGTCTTCTTAGATGTATGTGAGTTACGATATGTTTTAGAAGTCATTGATTTCCAGTGTAGGTGAGTTGTATCTAAGTAATAGACTATACCTTCCATGTTGTCATGTTGATCAAGACTAGTGATCCCATCATTATATAATGGGACACATTGTGATGTATGTGCAGTGAGTCAGCATGCAAGCTTAGGCCCCAATTAATAAAGTGCTCCATTGTGCTAACTCTATGGTTTCTAATATAGTGTCAGAGCCATAAGGCTATGAGATTTTTAATATGTTTAATAGGAGAGTGGAAGCATATAGTCTTGCTCTGTGAGGAACTAATAAATCAAGATGTGAAGTGGATAAAATAACCGTTTAATCAAGGACATAGACTTGCATTAGTTTTGGTGGGTAGTAAGCATTAGTAAGTGTATACATTTATAGTTTTACTCCTTATTTAACTTACTAAAAAAGCATAAATAATAGTCAGAAATAACTCATGGTAAATATATTTATGTACATCTTATCTCTATCCATTTTTTATGGAATGTCTTGATTAAATTATGTTGGGAAGTAACTAATACTTCATTCAAATATTAAGAATACAAAATCACTACACAACTATTGCATAAAATATGTGAGGCACTTATCTACATGACATTATCTTGTGCAAATGCTACAATAAGACCTTCAAGTTATGGTCTAATCAAATGATTGGAGATTATTAATTTTAATGATGTTTACAAATATATATTATTTTAAAAGTTATACATTATAAGTTATATTTGTCAATGCTAAACTAATAGTGGTCAACAATAAAATTGATTACTAGAATCTTACCTTGGCACGGACCAATAATGAGAAATGTAGAAGTATAAAATAGTATACCAAATATAGGAATCTGGTCACTTCTTAAGGCAAGGCGAGTGAGTGAGTGAATCAGTTTATATAGCATTATTCAATTATAAAATGCTTTGCCAATTTACTAAGCAAAAATTCACATCATATCATCTGTAGACCAAAGTGTGTAACATGGTCAACAACTCAACACATATGAACCATAACTACAGCTACACGAAATGCACAGTCATTGAATCAATAGTCTCACACTAAATTGTTCAAGTAGATAATTGCTAGAGTGTAACATCACGCCAATTCTGCTATGTGAGAATGAGTAGACTATGGCACTTTCTTAATACATATAAAACTAAACCTTTGTTGCTGATATATTCTTCCTCCTGCATGAATCAAACCTTAGCCTATTTTCTAAACAGTTGAAGACCTTCAAGACTTGCACAACTTCCATACAATCATCTAGATGGACCTCTAGCATCAACAATTTATCTATGAGCTTCAGGGTCATTACCAACATGTTGATATCGGTGACAAAATGCCATCCTACCATAATGCCAACATTCTCCCCTTTTTAACATTAATGGAAACATCTTTCAAACATCAAATCATCTTTCTTTCTCTCTCCCTATTTGACATCAATGGAGAAGGGAAACTCCCTTGGACCAAAAATTCCAACATTCGTATACAAAAAAACTAATTAGGAAACAACATGTGAACTCCGTTCGTAGCCATCTATATCTAAAACTCAAATGGAAATCCATCCAAATAATTTTTTATCCTAAAAAAAACATTAATAACTCTTACTCTAATTGACACCTAGCTTTACATGGCTAGGTAGCAATACAAGGCATCGATATAAAACAATACAAAATACATAATGGTTAGCATTACATGACGTCTATGAGTAGTAGTATGTGGTCTACACAATAATCATGGTACATAGGACATGATAGCTCATGGAAGACTTTCAACTCCTTGAGCATAGTCTAATGTCTCAACAAAAACACATTAGAAGTATTTAGAAATAAATACATGGCGATATTTGAAGGAATACAAAAACATATAAATTTCATATCAATGAAGACTTGTTGTAGTATCCAAAACCATCACAAATTGCTAAACCATAATAACAAACAAGACTAGTCATCAACATGTCAAATACCAATCAACAGTAATGATCAGCTCTATATAAAAAAGGACATGGAAAAAAGACAACATATTGGGTCAACACTTCTGCAATCAATAACCATACTCAACAGAAATCTCTGCATTGTAATAATATGATTTAGTAGTGACAACACAA
>APFE030905261.1:19162-46646 GCA_000404065.3 Pinus taeda
ATATCATACTTACAAATATCAATCACCATTATATAAATTTATTTATTTTTACCAAAATGAGAAGATTTTCTATTAAAATTTGAGCCCACACGCAACAATTACTAGGAAAATGAGCCTCGTTGGGATCTGCGGTGGATGAGCTAGGGTTCTGAGAACGGTACCCTTGACGGCGCTCACAGCACAGCGGATCGGGGTCAGACTCTGCACAACAATCTCTGCAGCGTAACAACGCTGAAGGGGATTAGTGAAGGACCATGGTTCCGCCTCAGGGGGGGGCGTCAAAGCCCTCCCCCTCACGGCACAGCCCAGGACCTAAGGTCATCTTTGGGTCGGTTGATCCGGACATTCTCAACAAAGGGAAGAAGCAACAAGAAAATGATAATGATCCACCAGAAGAACAAGAGACTCGAGCAGATAGCCCAAAGGTCACCTCATCTACCTGTCGACCGGTAGCCAAGGAAAGGCCGAGAATAGAACTGCCCGGAGACAAGATCGATAGCAGGATCGAGTTTATGAAGGACCATGCAATCATTGGAAAATTCATAGGGTTTTGGCCAACCGAACGAGCCCTAAATGGTTGGATTGCAGCTAAGTGGAAGCCTAAGGGAGATGTTACTCTCTAGCTGGGGCCGAAGGGCTTCTTCACCGCCATCTTCTTCTGTCTGGAAGATAAATACAGGATCCTGGGAGGAGGTCCGTATTTCTTCAACTTAGCAGGTCTCCACATCAGGGACTGGATGCCCAGATTTAACCCTGACAAGGAAGATCTCACTTGGGCACCTGTCTGGATCAGGGTTTACTCGCTCCCCGATGAATACCGGGAAGAAGGCTGTCTAGCGGGCATAGGAAATGGAGTGGGAAAATACATCAGGGAAGCAGAAGAAACAAAAAACCGTAAGTATATTTCATATGCAAGAATATGTGTATTTATTCGACTGAATGAGGCGCTTCCTGAGTCAGTAACCCTTTCCCATCGCGACGAGGAGTGGATCCAGCCTCTCGATTATGAGCATGTGCCTTTCAAGTGCAGGAGATGCCATGCACTAGGGCATCTGTTTTGGGATTGCCCTCTCAATGTCAAAGAAAGCTCTCCTGAATCCTCTGAATCCCCATCTCAGGATGGCTTCACCAAAGTCTCAAACAGAAAGCGATCGCATAAAAAGCCTCAGAATGGAACCAAAACCCAGCCTTCCAAACCCCAAAATCCTACTTCCAAGAACAGCTTTGAGTCCCTAGGCGATTTCTCAGATGATCAGCCCCTTGATACTGACAGTATCCCTGCACGCCCTTCCTCTTCTACCCTCCCCCCTCCATCCAGTGCCCCACCCAAGTCTTAATCTCCCATTATCATCCCGACCATCCTGAGCAAGCATCAGGAAATCTCAGTGGAGATCCTTAAGGAAATGGAGGTGGACGGGAAGTTGATCCCCCCTCAGGTTTCAGATACCCGTCAAGAGGAAACCAATCAAGTGCAAAATATGGAGGAAGAACCAGAGAGCATAGATCTACACGGCTTGGATATTATTGAACTGGAGCTATGTTGCAAAAAAAAGGCATATGAAAAAATCTCTGAGTCTGATATAGACAAGCTGGAAGTGGTCATCTCCAGAGAATTCCACCAACACCAACTGGGCATACAACCTGGCAGCAGTTGGGATGGAGGCTCGCGTCCAAAGGATACCAAAAAAAGGGGGAGGAAGACAGATCTTCAGAGAACAATAGAGATCGGAATACTCCTGGTAGATTCCGGTAGATATGCGAAGCTGACAAAGTACTACAGCCCTGCCCAAACTAGTTAAACCATGAAGCTTGTATCATGGAATTTAAGAGGGATTAATAGCCCAGGAAAGTATAGGATGTTAAAAAACATGATCAAGATGGAAAACCCACAGATGTGTTTCCTCTAAGAAATCAAATGCAACAGTAACACGCTGGGTCGCATACTCTCAAAGGCCTGGCCAGGATGCCGATCTGCGGCTGTGGACGCCACGGGAGCCTCTGGGGGGCTTGCTATAGTGTGGAACACCCAGGCTGTTACGCTCACTGACTTCCACACCTCCCATCACCTCATTCAAGCCGCCTTTCACATTCTAGGAACCAACATACATGGGAACTTATCCAACGTCTATTTTCCGCAGGACGCTAGGAGTAAAAGAGCGCTCCTCGACACCATTGAAGTGCTAAGCATAAATAGGCAGCATCCACTTTGGATCGCTGCAGGGGACTTCAACATGATAACCAAAATAGAGGACAAGATAGGAGGCAGATCCAGATTGGAACCTTAAGTAGATCGCTTCAAGGACTTCATCCAAAACGCCTCTGTCATAGACATGCCATTTTGCAATGGCACCTTTACCTAGAGCAATCGTAGAAGTGGCAAGCATCAAATCGCTTCTCAACTAGATCGCTTCCTGATCTCGGATAACGCGGTGCATCTCGGAGGTGATCTCACCGCTGCAATCCTGGCCCACTCCGGGTCGGATCACTGGCCAATAGCTCTCCAATGGCAGCGACCAGGGGATAGAACCAAAAGACCTTTCCGGTTTGAGGGATTTTGGTTAACGCATCCAGCATTCAAGGACTTCGTCAGAACCATATGGGCCTCCTTCATCCCACCAGAGGGCTCAAAAATGTTCCAGCTACAGCAAAAACTACGATTCCTAAAAAGTCACCTAAAATGCTGGAATCGGGAGACCTTCGGGAATATTTTTGAGGCGCAACAGGAGCTCAATAGGGAGCTGAAGGATCTCCATCAGACAGTAATAAATGCAGGGCACACAGAGGCAACCTTGGACAAAGAACGGCACATACAAAACCAACTTGAAGAAAGAAGGAAGCAGGAAGAAATCTACTGGAGACAAAAATCAAGGGTCCGGTGGCTAAAAGAAGGGGAGCGCAACACCAAGTTCTTTCATAGAACTACAATGTAGAGAAGGATGCACAATAAGATTCCTTTCATCCAAAACCAAGAGGGGGAAAAGTTGAGGAGCACGAGAAAATAGAAGAAATCCTCCTCAATCACTTTCAGCAGGTACACCAAGAGCAGGCGGTGGATCGGCAAAGGGCGATAGGTAAAATCACCAGCAACATCCCCAAGCTGGTTACAGAGGAACACAACGAATTACTCATGCGCCCAATTCAATCCCAGGAGGTAGACGAGGCGATGGCGCAGCTCAAAGAAGGTAAGGCCCCTGGACCAGATGGGTTCACTACCACGTTTTTTCATGCTTTCTGGGATTTGATTAAAGTGGAAGTTTGGCAAGTAGTTGAGGAATCCAGAGCTCTACGCTAGCTTCTCCCCTCCCTTAACTCCACTTTCATCACTCTCATCCCCAAAGAGGAGAACTCCATAACTCCTGATAAATTCAGGCCCATTGCGCTCTGTAACGTCCTTTATAAAGTCATTTCCAAAGTCATTGCTAACAGATTAAAACCTCTTCTACCCATGCTCATCTCTCCGGAGCAATCAAGTTATGTCGAAGGCAGACAAATAATGGATGGCATTATCCTCACACATGAGATCATCCATTCGCTCAAACAATCTAAGCAAGCTGGGATGTTACTCAAACTTGATCTCTCCAAAGCTTTCGACAAGCTTAGCTGGTCTTACATTCAGCATATGTTGAAAGCTTTTGGCTTTTGTTCCACCTGGGTTCGTTGGATTATGAGCCTTATCACCTCCTCCCATTTCTCCCTCCTTGTCAATGGTGTTCCCTCCCGCCCTTTCAAACCCTCCAGAGGCATAAGAGAAGGGGACCCCCTCTCCCCCTTCCTATTTGTGATAATGGCTGAGGGTCTTGGCAGACACATCAAGCAGGCCCTCTAGTCTAATCAGCTCAGAGGAATCTCTATCCATAATTCCCCGGCCTCCTCTCATCAGCAATTTGTTGATGACACCATGTTGTATGGTTACCCCTCGGCTCAGGGAGCCTCTTGCTTGAAAACACTGCTCAACGACTTCTCTGAAGCCTCTGGCACTCATGTCAATAACTCCAAATCTCAAATCTTCTTCTTCCACACCCCTCCGTCAGTTAAATCCGCCGTTTCCCAAATCCTAGGCTTCCAAACCGCCTCTCTCCCATCCACTTATCTTGGAGCTCCCCTCACTGCCTCGGCTTTAAAGCAGCCTGCTTAGTGATCTCTCATTGAAAAGCTCGATTCAAAACTCAACCTATGGACTCACCGCTCCCTCAATCTAGCTAGTCGGGTTGTCCTTATTAAGTCCATCCTCCAAGCCATGCCTCTCTATCTTTTCTCTATCCTTGCAGCACCAAAATGGGTTCTAAAAAGATTGAGAAACCTGCAGCGTGACTTTCTGTGGGGAAGCTCAGCCACTAATCGCAAATGGGCACTTGTGAAATGGGATACTGTATGTAGGCCCAAAATCAAAGGCGGCATCGGACTTAGGGATCCAGAGCACAACAACACCATCATGAATGCCAAAATATGGTGGCAATGGATAACTAATCCAGACAAGTTATGGGCCAAAATATGGACCGCCAAATACACCAACAACATGCCCCAAGCAGAGCTCATAAGATTCAAGCCCACAATAAGTGGGTCACTTATTTGGAATGCAGCCAAACAGCATCATCAGCTCATCCAGAAACACAGCTTTTGGGAAACACAGAATGGTCAAAGTGCCAGATTTTGGACTGACGCCTGGAACTAACTGCCCAAACTCTCAAGTGTTCTTCCTTCAATGATCATTCTGAACAGACAGGAGCAGCAACATGCAACCGTCCATCAATTCTTGGAACAGGAAGCGGTAAATGGATTCAGGAAGTGGCGACAGAGCAATCAGATAACCAATATCACAAGCTTTCAGGAAGTAGCAGCTCTTGAAGACAAGTTAAAGAAGAGAAGCATTTGGCATGAGAACAGCGAGGATATCCTCAGATGGGGTTATCTCCCCAAGGGATCATATACCACTTCCGAAGCCTATAATCTTATAGGCGACTTCACCACCAGGACGGACCCTCTATGGGGTCGAATTTGGGGCTTCAAAGCTTGGCCCAAAATTTCCCATTTCCTCTGGATGGTAGGGCACAAAAAGATTCTCACCTGGGATAAGCTGAGGAGACGCAATTTCCAAGGTCCTTCGATATGCCACAACTGCTTTAAAAATGAGGAAACCTTACAGCATCTTTTGGACTCATGCCCAATCGCCAATCAGCTATGGGAGAAGGTTGGTTTCAGATGTCAAAGAAGATGCAAAGGACCTGGCGACATCATAGATACCATCCGACAGTGGCCAAAACACCCCTATGATTGTGCGATCCTCAACTATATGTGGAATATAATCCCAGGCACAGTATTATGGAACATATGGAAGGAAAGGAATAGGCGCATATTCAAAAACCAGAGCTCGCCCATTGAGGAAATTTGGAGCAGACTGCATGGCAATGTTAGAGAAACCATGCTTCTAAAATCATGGACTAAAGAAGATCTCCCTACCACAGATAATGAGAAAAACATCCTAGACAACTGGAAGCTGGACCTGCCACAAGAGTATGACACTCTTCAGACAATGAAAGGTAATATCAAGGAAGTCAGAAATTGGATTGCTCCACCCACCAACTCATACAAACTCAACTTCGATGGAGCCTCTAAAGGCAACCCTGGGCCAGCAGGATTTGGAGGTATCATTCGTAATCACAATGGCACCCTCCTGCAAATCTACTTTGGCAATATAGGGTGGGACACCAATAACTCCGCAGAGTTGGAGGGACTCTGGCAAGGGCTCTTAGTTGCCAAGTAATTCAATCTACAACCGTTGATAGTGGAGCGCGATTCCCAGATCATCATCAAGATGGCAACACACATATAGAATGGCTCTCAAGCTAGAAAAGTAGCTGACAGTTGGAGACTAGAAGAAAGGCTAAACAACATTGATCATGAGTTGCGCAATCACAGAGCCCTCTCCTTTCATCATACCAAAAGAGAAGGTAATAAGATTGCTGATCTCCTAGCCAATATTGGGGTAGAAAGCAACCAACCTTTCCAAGCAGGAAACTTGGACATCATCCCTAGCAACCAACAAACTCAGGAATGTGAGGATCTTCTCCAAAGAGACACTGAGTCCCCGGATGCAGGTGCTGGCACGTCACAGGGGGTCAAGCCACATGCCCAGCATGTGCTGCCCCGTGCTAATGAGAACGGTTAATGGGAATTAGCCGTCGAAGTTTAATACCCCGCAGCCCGAGCTCTGGGCATTCAATGCCGAGCAGAAGGAATAGATGGAGTGGCAGGTCGCAGTTATTGCTCGTTTGCAGCGAAGGAATGAGGCAGGATATTATGGTGCAGAGGGACAGAAGCGAATGCATTGGTATGGTGAGGTTGAGGAGGCACAGACGTGGAAGAACTCGGGGTGGGCTGTTATCCTACCACCTCGACAAACAGTCTTGGCTTCCCGTCGATGCAGTTCAGGCAAACTGGTTACGAGGAGCGAAACTCATCCCTCAGGGAACGTTTTCTCAGAGGCTATCACGCCTGAGTGGGACTGGTGGAGAGACTCGCCCTGTGCTTGGTTTTACAATTCGCCTCAGGTTCTCGAGGAAGACAGAGGGATTTTCATGGCAAGGTTACGGGAGAGGTAATCAAGCAGAAGGGGACCTGGGCGAGGGTCTTCCTCTCGTACACCGGCGGTGGATGAGCACCATCACTGCTGCTGCTGCTACTGCTATAGGCGTGCAAGGGCTACTCCAATTCAAGCTGGGCAATTCTTGGAGGTTGGCTGCTCAAGTAAAGGGGTGCCAGTTCTTCCAGCATTCGGCTCGGCTGTGCTCACCCTGGGCAACTCAGAGGATAATTCAGGTATTAATGCCCATATTTCAGTTCTTTTTACAAAAATTCCAAAAGGGAATGAGGGTGGGAAATCTCCAGGATTGGAAGAACCACCTCCAGAGGGCACTGGAGTGGAGAGCCCTGTTCTGCAGCGACCAATTGAGGTGGGCACCTCAGGGAAGGAGATTTTGCACGCCCCCTTGCATCCCCAGGCGTTGGAACCCCAGAGCACGGCAAAGGATCCATGGACCGCCATGTGGGAGGGAATCCCTGAGGGCCAGGGATGGTGCACTATCGTGGAAGAAAAAAGTCCCTGTGACGACTGATACTCTGACGCGCGCTCTGGAACATGCCTTTCTCTCTCAGCTCGGGTCCAGGAAGAAAGTCTCTGCGGGTATTTTGGTTCTGGTCCTCACTGTGTTTGTTCACTTGCAGTCTTTTACATTGTCTTGTCTGTGTTGGTCTAGTTTACTCTCAGTTCTTAATACTGTCATGTACATGTCGGTCCACTGTAAGTTCTCCGTTGGTCCACAGTCAGTTTTTGATGGAAGCCCCTGCGTGAGCCATCATGCTCATGTTTAACTCTATGTGGTTCTATTTCCGGTTGCTTGTCAAGTCACATTGGTTTCCAGCCTCAGTAAGTTTTTGGAGGAATTTTGGAAGTCTTGTAGGTGCTGCCCCTGCGAGGGAGCTTTCAGTTTCTAAGCTAAGCAATCCAAGGTGCCACTGCTGGCCCTGGATAACCTGTTTCACTGCTTGTAAAGTTTACCTGTACATATAATATAATAGACTAGCTAGTTTTTTACTGAGAAAAAAAAAAAAAAACAATTACTAGGAAAATAGTTACCATGATTCATTTAGTTGTTGGTCCTATAAAATGGTTCTTTTAGAGATTACAAAAAAAATCATATTGGAGACTGGCTATTGTGAATGAGATACCTACAAAAACTTTACAAAACTAGTTGGGAAGTAAAACAGATTTGTGAAGAGAGTACATCAGAGAATTGTAGGGGGTTATCTTCTAGGAAATGGTTGAAATCTAATAGAAGTCTTCCTACACACTGACTAGAGGCACTATTATTGGTACACTAACTATCATTTGTTGGTCAATAAACCATTATGTATTTTATTTTTGTCTAGGAGTATTTTATTTTTTGTGTAGGAGCGTGAAATTACTTTGTGGAGGTTGATGCAACTTCAAGTTAATTTTCATTGTTTGAAGTTCAACAGATTCAATTTAATGGGAATAGTTGCTACAATATAATTTCGCATTGTTTGAGGAATTTTATCTCGTTTAACGTACATTCTCATATTATTTGCTTTGAAGACCTCATTTCCTTCTTATATGCTGAATAGGAGGAGTTGGAGAACAAAAAGAGAAACAAGAGGCAAAACTCGAGATGAAGGTTTCCCATTGAGAGGCAGAAGTGGCTTTGTAGAAGACTACATAGTCCCAACAAAGAGGGATGATACACAATTTACCAAAATAAATGGAGCTCTCCCAAAAAATAATAAATAGTGACACCTTGACCTAAAAGATAGTGAGGAAGACTGACTTCAGAAGAAAAAGTAAGAAAGTAACAAGTGCACCAAAAGATAGAGCTAACTCGAGGAGTGAAGGATATTCCATGGAATTCAAAGGCATAAAAGATAATCCCAAAGAAGAAAATGCTAGACAAAAGAGTGAAATAATCCAAATTTGTAGAGTTTTGGCATAAAAAAGTAATGTGAAAGAGGCGAATACAACCAACAATGTCAAATTCAAAGTGGCATACGAGAACAAAATAGAAGTCTAAAGACAACCAAACGAATGCACAACCTCAAGAGAACACTCGAAAGTAGAAGAAACAACAACCTTATAAGATAAGCCAGCCACAATAGAGAACCTTAGAGAAGTCGATTGTGTTGAGGTATAATAAAACAAAGCACCATTAATTGCAACATTACCTAAATTAGTGGGGAATTATCTAGCAAAGTACATGAGGATGATCTGAGATCAAATATTGTGTATGCATGGAGTTTTTTCCATATTCAAGTCTTCTAGAGACTCCACTAAGCTTCATAATTGGCACTAACCATCGAACAATCAATATTTAGAGTGCAAGGCCTTGTCTTAGATCAAAATTTTGATGTTGTCTTTTACTTTGAGCATGTGAAGGGATTGATATTAAGTGACTTGAATGTAACACTTAATATCCATGGGAGCCACAATACCCTTATGCATGCTCCCAAATATTTACTTCAATTCTAAATGTTTTAAGTGAGGCTAAGGGCATTGTGATTTTTCCCTCTAGCCTTAAACATAAAAAAAATGTAAAGGAGAGGGTTATGGTATATTTTTTCATACATGAATACCATTAATTTAAATTTCTCTAGCTTAAAGACGACAAGTTATGTTGGATTCTTTGTTAGCTTGAATACCTTTGTGCTCGAGGCTATGGTAAAAGGATTAAGAAGGAAAACAATTGATATATCTAGAGATTTTTTTGAGCACGAGTTTGAGGTGATTTTGTTTGGGCCAAGTGTCCTTGTACAAATGATATATTTTTAGGAGAGAGACCCTAAATATTGCCAAATTTTGAATATGGAGTTATTTAACCAATGTTATACCTAGCAAAAGGCCACACATCTCAACTTGGTTATTGGTCCTTTAGCCTATTTCCTAGTAATAATTGATAGATAATTTTCCATTACAGTTGTTTATAACCCCACCCTATAACATATCTATAAAATTCGCCCAAATAACTGTATTTACCTTGTAAAAAAATATATATATATCTTAAAAGCTATATCATCCTTGTCACTAGAAGCTTGGCTATTATATTGTTTACGGATGAAAAAATCATTACAATTTCCATTTTAGTTTTACTTTTAAGTTATGAGGTCTTCATTACTGATCCTGTCCTCAAAAAATTACGTCTCCTCATATATGAGGATTGGTGAAGGCACTTGGTTTGTGTAAATTATATCCAATGGTATTCTCATCTTTTGAATCATTCATTTGTTAGTAAAAATAATGGCTTTGATAATATTACATTCATAACATGTATCTTGTCTAAGACTTAACTTGGTAATGGTTATATTGTTACTTAATCAGACATAAACTTTGCTTGGACCCAGGTAAACGTTATGAATATCCCTCATTACACCTTAGAACATAATATACATATACATACATACATACATACATACATATATATATATATATATATATATAGCTACACACACACTTTTCAAGGCCATATCCAAAGGAAGTTTCTCGTGGCACTTGGTTTTAAATATATAGGGTAACAACTACATTTCCATCCATGTGATGGGGGCCACATGGTTGGAGGCCTCAAGACAACCCACACGCTTGTCATGTGGGGTTGCACATCATATATATACATTTCAAGGCCTTATGCAAAGGAAGTTTTTCGTGGCACTTGGGCTTAAATATATAGGGGTCCAAATATGTTTCCATCCATGTGATGGGAGCCACATGGTCAGACACCTCAAGCCAACCCACATGCTTGTCATGTGGAGCTACATGATGAACCATTGTGGGATAATCAGAGTCGTTCATAGTGGAGATTGATTCAAGCATCATTAGGGTAATGGATCACCGCTCACTACTATGCTGACTTTTCCATTTGCATGTTTCTATTTTGAGAGTGGAGCTCAACAACTATGAAGAAATTTATTTTAAGGGTTTTGTGGGTATTATTATTTCTATAGCTATCAACAAAATGTGTCATTCCAAGTTATCTTGCTAACTTTATCTCCTCTTACTTTTTCTTCCTTTGCTTTTCATTAAGATATAATTAGTTTACCTGCATGAATTCCATGTTAGATAAATTCTTATTTCAAAATGTATTTATTCTTGTAGAGAGGTGTGCCCTTCCTTTCCATGTTCTTGGCACTGATTATATGGTTTTTCCATGGAGTTTACACTTCGCTCTCCCCTCGGCTTCCTGAGATATCATAAGATTTGGATATCAATGTTCCTTTAAAACCCTTGGTCTCATTATTAGAGTGAGACTTCTTTCTTCCGTGAATAAGTTTTCTAAGCACAGAAACCCCAATTTAGCTTGGAATGATTGAGGAGCTCTGCCTATCCTTTTGGGTTAATCACCAATGCATTTTCTCCAGAATTTTATTTGCAACTTTTCTTTGCTATTCCTTGACAAATTTTGACATCTAATTGGGGTAAATTTTGTAGGTTAATCTTCGTTCCATTGATGGAAACTAAAGGGATGAACATTTGAAGGATTGTTTGCTATCCTTCAAGTGGCTTCTAGGTACTTATTTTCTCTGGCTTCATGCCTTACTGCAGGTCTTGAAATTACTTCTACTAGTTATGCTCTTACTCTATCAAATGGAGCCATAAGTAGTTTTAGTTACTCACATCTGAATTTTTCTAAAGAGCCCAAGGGTTTCTATTTGGCGATGTATCATGTCTTAAAGAATTTTACATCTAAGATAGGTTTAGGACCATACCTATCATGTCCCTACACTGGCAGTACTCTTCCAATAGGATTATAGGAGATGCGGCACCACCGACCACTTTCTCTTCACCAATACTTGTGATCGTGGGCTAAGCCTACTTTCTATACTTAGCTTATTTTTCAACAACTAAACATATATTTCATTATACCATTTATCACATTAACTTCATTACCAAGAATTTGCATTAACATGAAATACAAAATAGTATAACTGGGAGGGGCAACCTAGAATATTTTTACATTCACCGACACAACGCATTTCAGTCTGTGCGTCCACATGGTAGACCGAACGACTCTCGCCCAACTCTTCATTTGCCTCCACATGTTCACCCGAATGCATTTCATTCAGCTTCTCTAACTCATCGAGTGCTCCCACTGAACAACCAACTCACCCACCAGTGGGCACTCTCCATCGAATGCCCAACTCGCCAAGTCTCTACTGGTGGGTTGTTCACTGTGCACTCGTTCAAAACTCCACGCAAACCCCATTCACCGACTCGTGTCATTTGGGCAAGTGCCCTACCACGCCCTTGCACACCCTCGAATGACCTTCCAAATAGTTCTCCGAATGACCTCCAGATGACCTTCGAATGACGTTCGAATGATCCACCTGAACGACTTCTTGCATGTTCGTTTAGCCCCGCACGACCATTCGTTCAGCCCCGCACGACCGTTCATTCAGGCCTTCATGATTGTTCGTTTGGCCCTCCGAACAACTTTCTGAATGACCCATTCAGAAACCCTGTGTGCGTCTGCCCCCTGGCTCTTCCTGCGGTAACCATATAGCTAGAACAATTATGAGAATTAATAACGATTTTCCTTCTCTATTTATTCCAACAGATAGCATCCATTCATTTTTGGCCACTACCATAACATAACATGGTCATATGCTTTATAACTTTTAACTATTGAATGCTTATAATGTATTTAATTTCCTCCATTGCATACTTTTACTCGGAGGGTTTGTAATTTCATTATGAATACTGTAAGTTTTACTTCCTCGATATATGTGTATGCATTATATTTCTTCTAAGTTACTCTCTACATGTATAAAGATTATGTTATACTAATTTCTCAATGTTATTTAATTTTTAGTCTTTTGACTATGAGTATTATGTTTATTCAGAGATTACATGTATGATTTCTACTTGAAGTAGGTCTACCCGCTGGAATACTTGTAGTTTTTAATTATTGGGTATCTATATAATATTTCAACATAGCTATTATTAAAATGAGAAATGATTGCATCCAATCACAGGGACACGAGGAATTCGTTTCTTTGTTGTTGGTCTGTTTGCATATTAACTTGGTGTCAACCTTGCCACTTACTATATTTATAGCCTATGTCCTATATCATTTATGTAAATCTGGTATATACTATTATGAGCCATAATATATCGATATAATATATTTATATAAGTATATTTTTCAGAGTGATGTACAAGTTTACTCTATGAGTTAAGTTTCAATTCAATCTAAATCTTTTTTTTCTTATTTCTTGGTTTTTATGTTAAATAGTGACTCACTCTCTTTCCACAAATAGGAATTAGTGTTGGGTGGTTGGTTATGAGTTCCCTTATATTTCCACACTTAAGGAGATATTGGGTGTTTAAAATTTTAGAGAACAACCATAAGTCTTAAGAGAGATTCTTCGGTGTAAATCACATGATATTTCATTTGTCGACGCGTTTCGAACCAACCAGTGTGGTTCATCGTAACAGCAAGATTTGACTTGTTAGTTGGGTGATGATAATAAATATTATTTAATTTGATAAGCTACCCCAATTAGTTATAAAATGGACCTTTATTATACCCTCACCATTATACAAATCTATTAAAAATTAAAATTATAACCTAAATTAATTTAATTCGATCATTAGTTAACAAAGTTATTATATCTAAAAATTAGAGTAACTAAAAGTTCGTTAAAAAAGTTATTAAATATATGAATAATAGAGCAATATATAAATAGCTAGATATATTCTTATTAAAATATAAGTTAAAGGGTTGTTTCATACCCTTATTTATAAATGAATATTAAAATCAATCAATTATAAACTAGATTAATTTTAAAATAATACTTATTTATCAAAGTTAAATAAATATAGAGTAATATAAGGGTATGATAAAGAGTAATTTAAATTATAATAATGATATTATAAATCTATATTAAAATAAAATAATTTAAATTAATGGTAAGTGAATTAAATCTAAAAACTAGAGTCGTTAGTTCTAAAAGTTATAAATAGGAATGTTTAGTTATATTTTTTAAAAAGAGATACTTTTAGACTTATAAATAAATAATTAAAATAATTAATTCTAATTTATATTTTAATTATAATATTAAAGTAATTTAAGGGAAGAAAAAATTTAATATTTATTATTTTTTTAATTATGGTTTAATTTAAGGGTTAAAATTATCATAGATTATTTTCTTAGCCCACTAAATCAATCATAAAGAACAAAGGCCACAAGAAACAGAAAACCAGGGGAAATTTTAAAAAGCAATAAGAAAATACTAAACAAAGAGAGGGGAAGACAGGAAGACAACGACTAGGAGGAGACAGCTAGGACCCAGCAACTACTAATCTTCCAGTCATCCTGCCTATTGAGATTGTTTGGCCATTTTTCAATCTAAGTGCTTCCCTAAATTTTCGGTGATGGAAGGGAACTTGGCCAGAAGATAGGTAGGATCACCAATGGTGTTGACTATGGGTGTAAGGGGAGCTCCTTACTTATGAATTTTAAGGAGACCATAGATTCGAGGAGTGATAGTATTGCTCTCGATGAGTTTATTATGTAGGGGACCCACCGAGTTACTGGATTTAATGACAAGGGCCACATTCTTGGAGATCTTCTTTAACGAGTTTCTGTGAAGCTTCTTATAGCTTCCACTATTATGAAGATGCTCCAACATTTTATTGCAGTAGTCTTCCTTGTTAAGAATAACAGTAACCCCACCTTTGTCAGCTTTTACAAGAACAATATCTTTGTTCTTATTTAAGGATCTTAGGGCCTCAAACTTATACCTGCAAAGGTTGTTCTTAGGAGGCTTAGGGCTTCAAACAACCCTTTATAAATAAGGGTATGAAACAACCCTTTAACTTATATTTTAATAAGAATATATCTAGATATTTATATATTGCTCTATTATTCATATATTTAATAACTTTTTAACTCACTTTTAGTTACTCTCATTTTTAGATATAATAACTTTGTTAACTAACTATCGAATTAAATTAATTTAGGTTATAATTTTATTTTTTAATAGATTTGTATAATGGTGAGGGTATAATAAGGGTCCATTTTATAACTAATTGGGGTAACTTATCTAATTAAATAATAGTTATTATCATGACCCAACTAACTGGTCAAATCTAGCCATTGTCAATGTAGCCGTTACCTGAATATCATCGTTAGTTGTTCTGCTCTATTTAACATTCAAAGCCTGATTTGTTCATTCAACTTGTCTTGACTATGAACCACACTTGTTGGTTTGAAATGCATCGACAAATGAAATATCATGTGATTTATGGCGAAGAATCTCTAACTTAATATGGATCACAAAAGCCTCAATACAACCATAGCTCTTGTGCATATCTCTTCTCCAATACTCCTAAGTTAAAGGAATTCTTGTTAGATTGTTGGTTCTAGGTTTCATATTTCCACATTCAAATAGATATATGGGGTTTAAAATTTCATAGAACAATCATAGTTTTCTTACATATCATTTTCCCAATATTGTTACATTATTCCACACATGTATATTTTTTATAAAAACTATTAATCTTAAAAAAACTATATCTATATCCTTAAGATGCAACAATCTTAATAATACATATAACTGAATATTTCTCTATACGTTCACATTTTCTTTCCTACTTCAAATGATAAAGTCATTATAAAACTTCACATACTTGTCAAAAAATCGCAAAATAGCTCAAATAATTATCTCATTTTTTTAGAAATACAATAGATGTTATCAAATTCCTTCCAATTATAGAAGTACACTTTCTACGTTTACGCGCGAGCTTAGCTTTAAATTTTTTCCTCCATATAATTTATTATAAATCTCTCGTAAATTTACACCTCCTCAACACAAGCATGTTCCTTCTAATTCTGGGCAGTTGTCTAATCTTTATCTAGCACTTGCACATTCTAGACGGGAACCAACCTTCCCTCGAGAAATTGCGGAATGCAGGTGGGTTGCTTGTTGGGCTCCATAAATATACAATCTAGTCAGGTAACCTTCCCTCCAAAAGATGTGCAGTTCAACCCAACAATGGGCTTCATATGAGAAGCTTTGCAATTTTGAGTGATGGCCAGGGCTTCATTCTAGAAATTGCATAATGCATGAGTGACAACCAGGCTTTCTCATCCTAGAAACTGCGAAAACGTCATTCTCGGGCTTGTAGGCTATTACATGTGCTCCCAAGTTGACTTGTCTCATCCTGGACTGAACAATATTGATTTTCATGCATGGGTTGATTTTTTCCAAAAATATAAACAAGAAAAAAGTGAAAGGAACCCTAGATTTTAGGGATCTATTTTTAACAGATGGAGGTTACATCTAGAAAGCATTTTAGAAACCTCCTGCCAAGTGTTGCTTTTTTCGTAGATTTTTGGCATGTGCATCATAAGCCTTGATCTTATCAAAACTTATTTATTCAACGCTGCAGAGCTCATTCCTCACATTAATCTTCGAGCTCTGACATCCCACATCACATCTAGGAGCATTCGACAAGTTTAGCTTAATTTTTTTTTCGGTAAGTCTGCTTTTCATGTATTTTGTTTCTTTTCTGTCACTTTTTGTATTTATCTTTGTGTGAGTGTTGTTTGCTTGGTTTTACAGAATTCTTGTTGTTGTTTCGATGCATGTTATCCTGTAGAAGCATTTTTTTAGTTTTTAATTTCATGTCACTGTTGTCGCATGCATGACACTGTTTCTGCACTGACAGTCACTGTTGCCGCAACTCTCTTCACGCACATGTTTGTTTTCCAATTTTATGAATCTTTCACTTATTGTTTGCATGCATGATCGCTCAATCTTGTTTTCACTAAGATTCACCATGCATTCAGAAATTTTCATGTTTCAGCTGCCTGTCTGCGGGTCTGGCTGGCCTTGGTCCGGACCTTGCCTTGCCCGGTTGGCAATGCACATTTCTCAGAGTGAAGGTATTTTCTTCCTCCCATAAATTGCACAAATCTAGCCTAGCACTGACCTCCATGCTTGCTCTACTCAATTCTGAGAGGCAGTGCCTTGCTGCCCCTGGGAACTGTGTAAATGCAGTTGGATGGTTTGTAGTCCTTGTTGACTGAAATTGTGCATTACCAGTTCCAATCTTCAATAGGCTAGGCTATACTATGCCTTGCGTAGTTCTGGTAATGATTCAATGTCTTGACAACCTATACTATGCCTTGCGCAGTTTTGGAAGTCAGTCTCGCAACCTCCCGATGAAAATTGTGCAATCTTTCCGGTCAGTCACTTGGGTATGTTGCATGTCAGTCCTCAAAGTTGTTTTAGTTTCCATTTGACAGATTTATACCATGAGTATTTTTTTGTCTCAAGGTATCACAGGTGTTTGTGTGTCTCTCAGTAGTACATGTTCAATGGCCTCAAAAAGCATGGTCAAAGGGCACTGTCAAAAGTGAAGATGGAGATGCAATTGAGCAAGTGTCTATGAACTTGCCTGTCTACGAAGACACCAAGTTGTTAATAGAAAAACATATCAAGATGCATGAAATAAATGATACATTCTCAAGCAAATTTGAGGAATATTCGGAAGACTGCACAGTCTATGTTAACATTCATAAGTCTGGCTTGTACCGAATTGCATGTAGGTATCCCATTTATCCATGCGCGAACATGATCCACTGGATTGTCTCGCATATTGATCCTGAGATAATGAAGTTAAGCAGTGCCTGTGGAATGCATCTTGTTACCTTCAGGGTGAATGACTTTCAAGAGATGTACCACTTGCCACAGTTGATGATCACAATGGAGAAACCCTTCGGCAGACCCACCAACAATGCAAAATCAAGAAATACCTCGAACAGCTAGGTGAAACTTTAGGACAACACCCAGGTAGGTTTACAAGACGAGGATACTGTAGAAGGCATATCAATACTTGGTCATATTTGCATGCTGCTTATACGACCAAGAGAGCACAGAGACCTTCCCACAGAGTTGGGTGATCGTGTTGGACTAACTAGAAAGCGAAGGAAGACCTTACAACTAGTCCTACATGTTAGCTCTTAGGTTGAAGGAACAAGTTGCAGAAGTCTGACATCTACCCAACGGTTAGCAAGCGAACATATAGATGTCCTCTTACATACTGGATGTAGTTTGTGCCCGTGTGCAATTTTGAGGCTTTGGTTGGGCATTGACACCTTTGGAAACCTCTGTGCACACTTATTACAGATTGTTCTCTGAATTCAACTTTCATGGAGTCACATACTATTATCAGACCACTTCCTCACCGCAGTGTACAAAATGATTTTTAACCAGGATCCACCTTGCATGTCGCAGGCAGTGATGGAGCCATTGATTGACATAGCAGATTGAATGCCTCACCCATTGGCACCTTCATATGGATGTACAGCATGGAGAAGGCTCCACATGTTTTACTGAAGTTTTCCATGGACAAGGTTGTCATGCAAGAAGTGATGTATCACATCTCAACAGGGTTGTTAGCTAGACTGCACATGAAGAAGAAGGCACCTTGGCCCACTCTTCGTTTGTGGATTTGGTTGTATGATATACAAAATCTCAAACATGTTGAGGTCGAGACGAAGGAATTCAAAAGATTCACCTTTGGCACTAGAAGTTTCAATTTGTATGACCTTAATTGCTTAGTGAAGGACCATTATACGAGAGTGCAACATCCTTGGATCCACAGGGCATGTCATCGGCCCGAGGAAGACCCATTGAGATATTGCTATCACTTCTTTACGCTCAATGAACCGGTCATCATAGTTATAGAGTGGTTAGCAAATCCAAGGGAAGCGGCATCATCAACAGTACCAGAGGGTAGCTAACTTGCATGTGACAAAGGTAAGAGGAAGGTTGTTGAAAACATAAAGGGATAGCCAAGCTGCAAGTTCAAAGAAGATCCACTTGTGTTGAAAGCAAATTTGGAGATTGAGGATAAGAGGTGACAGTGCGACAGGAGGATCGCGCAAAGGCAAAGAGAGAAACAAAAGATGGAGGAAAGAGAAAAGGAGCTTCAGGAGTTGAAGCAACAACTTAGGGAAGAACAATTGTTGCTTAGAAGAGAGAAGGAAGGGCAGAATGAACAAGTATAGAAGGAGGCGCAACATGCACAAATTCATGAAAAAAACCCACATAGGTTATAGACTTATCTGAGCAGCTCACATGGACCATACAGGGTCAGTAGTCGCAGGAGTAGGACTTAGCTCAAGAGATTGAACAGATGGACATGGATATGGCTTAACTAGATTCAGATCGAGATATTGAACTCATGCCTCAGAGCAAAGATGTCACCCCACTGACTCCACCAGATCCGTAAGAAGACAAAGTCTCAAGCGATTAAGGAGACATATAGATCCTTGAAGACAATCCGAAAGCGGAGATGCACAACATATCTTTCAACGAGTCCCAACATAGAGTTATGTAGTCGCGTAGAGTGGCCACTCCGAATGTTCACATATCTCCTACATAGTTTGAAGAATGAGTGATTGTATCCATTGTGCGCAAGCATCTAGCAGCATTGGTCGATGCTACTAGAGCATATGCTAAAGCCACTAACTTAAGTGTTCAATTCTTGATAGCAGAGAACGAGTGCATGGCTAAGGATTTATAAGTAGCCAAGCGGGGAGGAGAATAGGTTACAACATTTGCCAGAGCGGAGTTGAGGAGTGTGATACTGAATTAAGTATCGTTTCTGGAGATAGTCATGTAGATGTTGTACTCCAGAGTTTCCACTGTGCATAAGTCAGTTCTCCATCTCAACGGCTGTCCACAACGTTGTGCTAGGAGACCACACATCCTGTGAAATCTGCAAACTGTTGTTAATGGAATGTAAACATGGACAATGAGGTACAAAGCAACCCCATTTTATTTTCCAAATTTGATGAAGCCAAAGCCAGTAGAGTTGAAGGCATGCATCTGGAGTCAAATCCAGAACTATGACGGACTCCCACAACTCATCACTAGTTTGCAGGCTTCACATCCACCAGTGTTATTAGAAGCATGGATGTCATTGTTATCAGTTTGCACGCAATCCCATCCATTGACACACTTACCAAGGCGAAGTCAAAGAACTAAGTTGGACAGGAGCTGGACATGTACTTTGATGAGTTGATGCACATAGCCACCAGCACAAACTTGGAGATCATCATAGACACTATGCATCAATATGTTGCTGGTCCAGATGCACTCAAGACTATCATGTGCATGTTATCAGCGAGTTGGACAGAGGTGTCAAATCAGTGTACCCGGATGTAACAGTGGCAAGAGTTCACTTTTAGTAGGATGTCACCATTGAGCATGTGGATATCATAACGGACTACCAAGCTTGGCATCAATTCGCCACCATCGATCATCATGAGGATGTCAAAGAATTGGTCTTCCCACAACTATTCGAGTCATAGTGATATCTTGCATGGCTTGCTCAAGCCTATTTTCTCTCACATGGGTACGTGTGCATATTGTAATGTAACATGTTGTAACAGTGAAAGACCAAGTGTCGATAGTAGAGTGTAACAATCATGTAGTAGTTGAAGAGTCATGAGGGTAGGTGAAAGCGTCATAGAGGGGAATGTCAAGGGTCACCCCACTTTTTGTTATTTATACAACCTCATAACTCATTGTACAAGCTTTTGGGAGCCAAGCTTCCTATAAGTGTATATTAGAGAAAGCTTCGAGTGTATTGTAATGAGCCTTGGCTTCTCCACAGTGTAAAGCTAGTATATCCCTTTCGATGAGTAGGCAACACTGCCTGTAACATTCGGTTGTTGGGACTAGTGGTTGGTCATGGTTATATGTATGGTTGGATCTTTCACTTTCTTAATATGACAGAGCTAATAAGTTTCATGAATATGTTGCTATTGTAGTTCAACTATCTTGGTTACTCTAACGATATATGTAGTTGCTATTTATGCATGTATGTATGGACTTTTCTGTATAAGGTTGTATGAATCTTATCGAAATGTGTTGTTGGTATGACCATCACTTTGGATCATCGACTAACCTGCTTTCCAGTTTGTGATGTCTTCTCACTCTTGTGTTCCCTTTTAAGCTATGTGATATCATAGGTTTCTAAGGGGCACACTCATACCCCGTTCAGTGCGTTAGAGTCTTTCATGCACCTTCCTTGAGTAGTTGCACATGTCACACCCTTGCTACCAACAAGGACATCTTACTACCCATTGTTGGGATACTTGCACCAAACATTTTGAGCTCTAGTTGAGACTTCTTACCGGAGATCCCCTCACATGTTGACGGGTCCAACACCGTCAACACAACCTAATAAGAAAATATTACTTCTAACCTCTCTACTTATTTTATGTATCTATTTTCTTATTTTAATATAAATATTTGACAACACTCTAATTTTTATATTATTAATATATTTTTAAATTTCATTTATTAAAAAAACCAATCTTTCGAAATATATAAACAAACATTTACAATTTACAATTTCATTCATTCATTATAGAAATAAACATTTATGATTTGATTAATTAATTTAAATATTCTATCCATATGCCTATGCAATGATCATTGTTTTATAGATCAATCCAAGTCTCCTTCGTTAGTAGGACAATGACTATTTACGTTTTAGCAGCTTCTACACGATCTTTCGACTTCAGATTCACCTTAAGCTCTATGCATCTCTACGGCAGGACTAGGAACTATATGTCTATCTATGTAGCAACCCTAAGAACCATACGCCCCTTCTGGACAAGATTTACAATTAATAATTTCTTTCATTCGTTACAGAAATAAACATTGATTTGATTAATTAATTTAAATATTCTATCCTCATGAGCGTTTATAACGTTTTTTTATTAGTTTCCGTACTAACCCTCTATGAACAAAAAAACATTAATTTATAAATAAGTATCCCGATACATCTTACCAGTGTGATAAATTAATATCCTTTTATAACCTCTTAAATTAGTCCGCACACATTATCCATTAAACGCTCCATGATCCGTCACCATCAGTCCACATAATTGCTAATCATAATGAGGCTCTTTAATAATGATAAGTTGGTAAACCCATTTTCTGCCATTAACGATGCATCTAAACGCACCTTCCTAGATGAATGCAGACCCATCGTATCATTACTCAATTCAACTTGGTAGACCTCCTTTAATGTCCCACCTCCTCGATCATGGTAGGAATTTGGATTTCTCTTTACCTGTCATACAATTTTTTTTTGATGTTTTGGGTCCTTATGCTTCCCGTCAAGAAACGTTATATTAAAAATTTTGCCCTTCAAGAGTGATGTTCTCATAATAAATTAACCCTTCACTAACTCAGATAATGTGGAAGAATTCTGCCAAAATAGGCTGAGCAAATCCTATAATTCTCAGCAAATCCTATCAAAGGAAAAGGCATATATTATAAATAACATTGAATAAAACAAAAACTTTGACTTTTTCAATTATAAGTAAATTTCAAAAACAATCATATATTTGACGTTAATTATTAGTAAAATTGAATAAAGCTTATAAGTAAATTTCTAAGACAATCATATGTCTCACTTAATTATTACTAAAATTAAATAAAGCTGAAGTCTAAAATATTCTAATTTTTTCTAGAAATTTTAAGATAAACCTTATATCTAATTATTCAACTGCTTAGCGTATTACTCCAACTCCGCCCATGCCTTCGCCAACTCCAAATCGTTACCAAACCTATATCAGTGCATTCATGGGCCCGTTGGTGATCTACGATATTATTTAAAACCGGAAGTCGCAGATCCTCTCGTCTTCCTTGATCTGGAAAATTGTGTAATGCAATTTCAAATGTTATAGAGTCCGCCAGATTCGTCCTGATTTTGGGAAATCAAATAAATAAAAAAAAAGTTTTGCATTGAGAGGTGATCTGTAGCTCAGCCAAATGTTATTATGCAGTACCAAAATTAAAAAATAATAACTATATGTTAGTCTTTTAGTTCTTCTCGAAGTAATTTTTTTTATGTATAATTTCAAAAAAGGTTATTACATTGAAAGATTTTATTCTGGTAAAAATTTGGTAATTCAGAAACTAAAATAAATTTATATTAACTTTTAATAATATTTTTTATATTTTTTATGTATTTCACACATTTTTATATAAACATATTGTCATCTTTAATATTAATAATTAAGCCCACAAATGTTTGGTCTTGTGCCTAGCAGAGAATTTGCTAAGTAGCCTGTGCCCCTCTGTAGTCCCCTCGTCATGAGTTCGAGTCTCCTCTTAACTGAGGTTGTTCTTGCGGGTTGCACTGGTTATAGTGAGAGCCTGTGTATAATGGCATTGCAGTTGCCTATTTCACTAGTCACAAAAAAAATATTAATGTATATTATATATATATATATATAATATATAATTTAGTTTTTTTATATAATAACCATGAGATAATTTATATAGATAATATGTTTTAAATAATTTTAAAAAAATATATTGAAAATATTAATATTTTATATTTACTAATTTAAATTTAATTGAATGTGATGGAATAAATATGAATTAGTATTTTAATATATATATGTGTGTGTGAGAGCACTGTAATAGATGAATTAATTTTTTTTTATTATAAATTCCATAATATAATTTTAAGCAAGATTGTGATTTCTTGTTATTTAAGATGCACTTTTAAATGTAGAAATACATTTAACACTTTAAAAACATCGTGAGAGCCCAACTTGTTGTTGGTCTATTTGCATATTAATTTGGTCTAAACCTTGCCACTTACTCTATTTATAGCCTATGTCCTATAACATTTATGTAAATCTAGTATATAATATTATGAGCCATAATATATCGATATAATATATTTATATAAGTACATTTATGTAAATCTGGTATATACTATTATGAGCCATAATATATCGATATAATATATTTATATAAGTATAGTTATGTACAAGTTTACTCTATGAGTTAAGTTTCAATTCAATCTAAACCTCTTTTCTTCTTATTTCTTGGTTTTTATGTTAAATAGTGATTCACTCTCTTTCCACAAATAGGAATTAGTGTTGGGTTGTTGGTTCTGAGTTCCCTTATATTTCCACACTTAAGGAGATATCGGGTGTTTAAAATTTTAGAGAACAACCATAGGTCTTAAGAGAGATTCTTCGGCGTAAATCACATGATATTTCATTTGTCTATGCGAACCAACCAGTGTGGTTCATCATAACAGGGAGATTTGACTTGTTAGTTGGCTCATGATAATAACTATTATTTAATTAGATAAGTTATCCCAATTAGTTATAAAATGGACCTTTATTATATCCTCACCATTATACAAATCTATTAAAAATTAAAATTATAACCTAAATTAATTTAATTTGATCGTTAGTTAACAAAGTTATTATATCTAAAAATTAGAATAACTAAAAGTTAGTTAAAAAAGTTATTAAATATATGAATAATAGAGCAATATATAAATAGCTAGATATATTCTTATTAAAATATAAGTTAAAGGATTGTTTCATACCCTTATTTATAAATGAATATTAAAATTAATCAATTGCAAACTAGATTAATTTTAAAATAATACTTCTTTATCAAAGTTAAAAAAAATATAGAGTAATATAAAGGTATGATAAAGAGTAATTTAAATTATAATAATGATATTATTAAATCTATATTAAAAATAAAATAATAAATAGTTAAATGGTAAGTTGAATTAAATCTAAAAAATTAGGGGAGTACATTTAGTTCTAAAGTTATAAATAGGAATATGTAAGTTATATTATTTAAAAAGAGACTATTTTTAAAGACTATAAAAAAATAATTAAAAACAAAATTAATTCTAATTTAATTATTAATATATAAATATTAAAAGTAATTTAAAGGGAAGAAAGAAAATTTAATATTTATAATTTATTTTAAAAATTAATGGTTAATTTAAGGGTTAAAATTATCATAGATTATTTTCTAGATTATTTTCTTAGCCCACTAAATCAATCAAAAAGAACAAAGGCCACAAGAAACAGAAAACCAGGGGAAATTTTAAAAAGAAATAAGAAAAAACTAAACAAAGAGAGGGGAAGACAGGAAGACAACGACTAGGAGGAGAGGGCTGGGACCCAGCAACTACTAATCTTCCAGCCATCCTGCCTATTGAGATTGTTTGGCCATTTTTCAATGCTTCCCTAAATTTTCGGTGATGGAAGGGAACTTAGCCAGAAGATAGGTAGGATCACCAATGGTGTTGACTATGGGTGTAAGGGGAGCTCTTTACTTATGAATTTTAGGGAGACCATAGATTCGAAGAGTGATAGGATTGCTCTCGATGAGTTTATTATCCAGGGGATCCACCAAGTTACTGGATTTAATGACAAGGGCCATATTCTTGGAGATCTTCTTTAACGAGTTTTTGGGAAGCTTCTTATAGCTTCCACTATTATGAAGATGCTCCAACATTTTATTGCAGTAGTCTTCCTTGTTAAGAATAACAATAACCCCACCTTTGTTAGCTTTTACAACAACAATATCTTTGTTCTTATTTAAGGATCTTAGGGTCTCAAACTCATCACTGCAGAGGTTGTTCTTAGGAGGCCTAGGGCTTCAAACAACCCTTTATAAATAAGGGTATGAAACAGCCCTTTAACTTATGTTTTAATAAGAATATATCTAGCTATTTATATATTGCTCTATTATTCATATATTTAATAACTTTTTAACTGACTTTTAGTCACTCTCATTTTTAGATATAATAACTTTGTTAACTAGCTATCGAATTAAATTAATTTAGGTTATAATTTTATTTTTTAATAGATTTGTATAATGGTGAGGGTATAATAAGGGTCCATTTTATAACTAACTGGGGTAACTTATCTAATTAAATAATAGTTATTATCATGAGCCAACTAAGTGGTCAAATCTAGCCATTGTCAATGTAGCTGTTACCTGAAAATAGCCGTTAGTGGTTTTGCTCTATTTAACATTCAAAGCCTGATTTGTTCATTCAAATTGTTTTGACTATGAACCACACTTGTTGGTTTGAAATGCATCGACAAATGAAATATCATGTGATTTACGCCGAAGAATCTCTAACTTAATATAGATCACAAAACCCTCAATACAACCATAGCTCTTGTGCATATCTCTTCTCCAATACTCCTAAATTAGAGGAATTCTTGTTAGATTGTTAATTCTAGATTTCATATTTCCACATTCAAATAAATATATGGGGTTTAAAATTTCAAATAACAATCACAGTTTTCTTACATATCATTTTCCAATATTGTTACATTATTCCACACATGTATATTTTTTATAAAAACTATTAATCTTAAAAAAACTATTTCTATATCCTTAAGATGCAACAATCTTAATAATACATATAACTGAATATTTCTCTATACGTTCACATTTTCTTTCCTACTTCAAATGATAAACTCACTATAAAACTTCACATACTTGTCAAAAAAATCCCAAAATAGCTCAAATAATTATCTATTTTTTTAGAAATAAAATAGATGTTATCAAATTCCTTCCAATTATAGGAGTACATTTTCTAGTTTCCGCGCGAGCTTAGCTTTAAGTTTTTTCCTCCATATAATTTATTAGAAATCTCTCGTAAATTTACACCTCCTCAACACAAGCATGTTCCTTCTAATTCTGGGCAGTGGTCTAATCTTTATCTAGCACTTGTACATTGTTTTTCTTTAAATTTAGATTGTCTTTTTCTTCCACATTCTTTTTTAATACATTTTTTATTAATGATATTTATCTCTTAACATGTTAATGTTAATGTTAGTTCTAGTGGTTAGATCAACCAAAATGTATTAGATCTGGAGAAATGGAATTTTTTTTAGTCTTTCATGTCCCTTCTCATGACCATAAGACAATTTTATTTTATTAATAAAAATAAATATTTACATGACCATAAAATATCTCTTTTCACTATTTTACTCTTTGGTCACATGTCAAACTTATAAAATCATAATTTTTTTTATGAAATTGATTTTTTTTGTAAGTCAGTTGTATATGTATTAAAGAAGAAAATAATTTACAAAAAGTCTGCTGAGGCAGACAAAAACCTGAGGTCGCCATTACAGCCTCACTGTGAACCGGCATTGAGCTTCCAAAACCAAAAAATCCACCATGCGGGCCTATCAAAACCAGACTGCACACCATGTAGGGCGGCTATCTTAAGAACAAAGAGAAATACCGTCAAGACATTGTCAAAATTTGGATATTTGACCTAAAACAAGCATATGGCCGAGACGTATGGACTAAGCATAGTGTCGAAGCCGATACATAAGAGAAAGAGTCAAGAGATAGACCAGAAGTACAGGCGTGGAGCCGAAGCAGACAAAACCAAACCGAGAGAAACAGAGGACTAGGGGAGTCCGCCAAGGTGCGGGAAGCCACCCATCCTGCTGGCAGTGTCCAGACCCACATCGAGGATGTGTCTGTCAATTTTGGCTTGTAGTTACTGCATGGAGTGGAGGTCCTGGGCCTCCTTCATCCTTTGTTCCTGCACCAAGGGGTCCGGGCTCAAAGTTTGCCTGAGCAATCTGATTAGCATGGTCACTTTCTTGTTAACCACCTCCACCCCTTCCTGAACAGCTGAGATTCTACGCTCCAAGGACTCATGGCTGGCGGGGGGATTACCAGGCTGATTATCCGAAGCAGGGTGCTCCTTCCCGATGCGATGCTTCCCAACTTCCTTCATCTCCAGGGCTTTCGCCATGAGAGTCTTTATCCTCCAGCTTTCCGCCTTAGTGCGGGTAAATTGAGTTGCTCTTTTGGTTGGTGTGCCCGGGTCACTCAGCCAATCAACTTCATCCACTACTGCTACCCCCTGCTTATGCGCTTCTTGCTGTTTAACTATAGCCTCCAACTCAACGATCTTGCATTTGCTTCTCATTGAGGCTCGAGTTTCATACATATTCTGCGCACTGCGCAGAGCTTGGTTAGCCGTCGCGCATCTACAGCTACCCGCATCCATACTGTTCCCTCTAAACAACTCACGGCAAGTCCTTTCACTAACAGGCTGGCTATTGTTGCTGGCCGA
>APFE030905266.1:0-16678 GCA_000404065.3 Pinus taeda
GATGTTGTGGGAATCATGAGCTCTCTTACAAACATAAATGATGATATCATGTGATTTTGTAATGTGATATCCACAGGAAAAGGTCTGGAAAAATATTCTATGGTCTTCAAGTCTCACTAAAATCTCTCCTTATAAATTACAAACATTAACAGTCCCAAACATTAACAGTCCCAACAAATGAACTAACAGTCCCAACAAATGAACTTGGAAACTTTATGTAGTAATACCGTTACAATGCCGTGAGAATATTTGTTTTCCTTATGAAAACAGGAATTTGACTGCTAATATCCATTGCTTCGAGCTGCCCCACAATTCTGTCATAGCCACATAGCACAACGAATTCTGCACAACAGGAAATATTCTTTACTAAAAATTCTGCCTCTTTTGAAATAAATCCTGAAAAGTGTGGATTTCTTTTGAATTTTTTATAGATCACTATTTCAGTATTTCCTAGACTTCCAAATGTAAATTCAGGAAGCCTACCTGGATTTGATGTTAAATTGCTATCTGGTTGTGCAATTGCAAACATATGACTATACTTTCTCAATTCAAAAGACCTTTAACACCCCTTCTAACAGATTATAAATCATTTGAGATTCATTCAATGCTTTCAGGCAATTTGTTTACTTCCAAACATGCATCTTCTTTGCAACATGGTTCTCATCGTGGAAATCCTCAGAGGACAAAATCTTTCTCACAAACTATTGTAGAGTCTCCACAAAAGTTCTAGGTAGAATATTCCTCACAATTCCCTTCTTGGAATGGACAGGCCACAAATTCAACTTGGGAAACTTTTTAGAAAATGTAGTTCAAGCATATAAATAGTTCAGATTCAACGTAGAATGTGAAAGGGATACATGTTACTAATGTAATTATGTTGCATCCTTACAACTTCATTTATGTTCATTTTATCTTTATTCATGTGTTAATAACTTAATACAACTTTAATTGTTAGTGTTTTGTATCATAAACGGTTCAATGGAGACTGATGATTTTTTGAAGTTAGAAAAAGTAGTTTTACATTATTCTTGTGAGCTGATTTGATTGGATGAGATGTTGTAGCTTTATATTAGGTTCTGAAAAATTCACACTTGTGGATGTTGATGTTGTTGATGAGGCATATCTATATTCAAGTTTAGACTTTGCAAGTTCTTATCATTCTCATAAATGTGTTGATCTTCATCTTAAGGAGGGGGCAAATCTTTTTCTCTTCCCATTTAAGGATACCTATAGAGGAAGCTTCATGGATTCCAAGCCTTGATGTTTACTTGGACTTCTTGGACTTCATGAATTGTTACTTTAGAGTTATGCCACTCACAATGGACACTTTCAAGCATTTAATATCTCACATGAAAGTGATGCTTATGATTTAAGACAATTGAATAACATTTTGTTTACTAATTTTTATTATCAATAATTTTTATATATCACCATGTTTTTCAAATTTATGCCTTACAAATTATAATTCAAATGTTTTAATATCATCTTTTAGTTAATCATACTTGTAAAACTCTCCATTTAGCTTCTTGATAGTCAATGTAACACCACCTAGAAAGTGATACGACCACTCCAATATAAATCTGTTTGAAAGAACTTCAAGAATTTTAATAAATGTTATTGGAGTCGTCTTATCACTTTCTAGGTGGTGTTACATTAAAGCTAAATGGAGAGTTTTCCAAATATGATTAATGAAAAGCTAATCTTAAAACATTTGAATTATACTTTTATACACTGAAAATGTACATCCTAGGGAGCCTTTACTAATGTCTTTGACTCAATGAAAATAAAATCATGGCCTATAAACATCTTCCGGATGAAGTATATAAACCAGAAGTTAATTATTTTATGATTGGGAAATTAACTAGTAATTTCACCAAATATTGAAAAGAAAATGTTGTAAGGCATAAAATTGAGAAGCATCATGATATATAAAAAATTACTGACAATAAAAATTAGTAAACAAAATGTTATTCAATTGTATTAAATCATAAGCATCACTTTCATGTGAGATATTAAATGCTTGAAATTGTCCATTGCCAATGGCATATATTTGAAGTGACAATTCATGAAGTCCAAGAATTCCCACTCAACATCAAGGCTTGGACTCCATGAAGCTTCCTCTAGAGGCATCCTTGAATGCGAAGAGAAAAGGATTTGCCCCCTCCTTAAGATGAAGATCAACACATTTATGAGAATGATAAAAACTTGCAAAATGTAAACCTGAATACCTATATGTCTCATCAAATCAAAAGGCTAAAACTTCTCATGAAATCAAGCTCACAAACAAGAAAAATGTAAAACTCCTTTTTCTAACTTCAAAAAGTCTTCAGTCTCCATTGAACCATTTCAGTTACAAAAAACTAACTATTAAAGTTGTATTAAGTCTTTAACACATGAATAAAGATAAAGGGAACATAAATAAAATTGTAAGGAGACATCATGAATACATTAGTAACAGGTATCTCTTTCACATTGGACGCTGAATCTGAACTATTTATATGCTTGAGGTACTTTTTCTAAACCATTTCCCAAGTTGAATTTGTGGCTCGCCCAAATTCTTGTCCATTAGAAGGGAATTGTGAGGAAGACTCTACCTAGAAATTTTGTGGAGCTTATGCAACAATTTGTGAGAATGAATTTGGAGTTGGAGGATTTTCAGTATGAGAAACAGGTTGCAAAGAAGATGTATGTTTGGAAATAGACAAATTTCCTCAAAGCATTGAATGAATCTCAAATGATTTCTAATTTGTCAGAAGTGGTGTTCAAAGTCTTTGAATATAAAAAGTACAGTCATATGTTTGCAATTGTGCAACCATAGAGCAATTTAACATAAGATCCAAGTAGACATCCTAAATTTACATTTGGAAGTCCATGAAATACGAAAATAGTGATCTATCAAAAAGTCAAAAGAAAATCCACACTTTTCCAGATTTATTCCAAAATCAAAGGAATTTTTTGTAAAAAAAAATTCCTATTTTGCGGAATTAGCTATGCTATGTTGCTATGACAGAATGGTGGGGCAACTAGAAGTAATGGATATTAGTAGTAAAATTCCTCTTTACATTAGGAAATCAAATATTCGCACCACATTGCAGGCGTTTTACTTACATAAAGTTTCCAAGTTCATTTGTTGGGATTGTTAATGTTTTTAATTACAAGGAGAGATTTTAGTGAAAGTTGAAGACCACAAAATATTTTTCCAAACCCTTTCCCGTGGATCTCACATTAGAAAATCACATGACATCATCATTTATGTTTATAAGAGAGCTCGTGATTCCAACAACATCAATATTAGTAGCATTATTACAGGACAATGATTTGCAAAGCTGGGCAAGAATGCATCAAATTGTTCTGAAATCAGAAAGGAGGTACTCGTGTCTCAAAATAAAATATTTTCATATGATGAGAGGACGCACAACATCTTCACGGTAAATAATAAGGGTGTTTGTTGAGTATGGTCTAGTAGATTCTAGCTTAATGTTGGATTCCATGTTGATTTTGGCTTTGGATATAACAATAACCAATATGCTCTAATTCAAAGAAGGAGATGTTACAAGTATCTCAACATTTCAGTAGTGAAGAATCTCAAAACTCCAACCATGAAGTTTCTTAAAGCTCTAGAGTTGGGGAAGGCCATTGAAGGATATTGATACCTACTAGTAACAAATTGATTATTTTAACAAATCTCCACCAGCTAATAACAATTATTTGAAAAACATTTCTCATTCAATGTTTCCATGTGTGTTTTATTTTATGAATATCATCTCTCACACTTACTTGAAAAGCTTGAAATACCTACAAGTGTTATGAAGTAATCAGATCCAATGCATTGTTTCACATGTGTGTTTTAATTTATGAATACCATACTAATATATTAATTATTTGAATATCTTCTCATATTTACTATTGTATTGTATTAATCAAGAATTTTCCAAAAATTTAGTGAGACAAGTCTCAACTTCACATGATTAAAATGAAGACATTGTATTTAAGTCGTACAACATCCTTTTTCTCATGGTATTCTTAACTCGTGATGTTTTCTAATTGATGGTATTATCTTCTCTAATATAACACATGATGTTTTCTAACTCATAGTTGTTCTTATGGCATAAAATTCGGAGAATACCAATGATCACAGTCTATTGCTAGAAAAAGCAAATAGGGAAAAGGAGCTAAGAAATAGGTTGTTCTACACAGTTCCATTGTAGCAAAGTCAACTAGCTCAAATAGACACAAGGATTTAATTAAAACATAAATTTTATGCACAACAAAAAAAACAGAGTAAAATAAAGGGGGTTGCCGTAAATCTACTTGTGAAGGATTAATACCATAACCCAACTAGCACACACACTTTATATTATATGTCAAAACATAAGAAAATAACATTAGTGTGATAAATTGGAGGTTGCTCCTCCAAGTGAAAAAAAAAACACAACAATTTACTTACTAGGGTTGCAGAGTAAACTTCTATAAAACTTGGTAAAAATGGTTTTCCCTCACCCACCAATATTTCCTCCACAATTTTCTCCTCACTATGTCAAATATAATATACCCAACATAAAAAATGAATTTTACAACCATATTTATGTTAACATTCAAATTTGACATTAATTACATGATAGAGAAAATATTTAATACGCACCAAGGGTGATTTTACATAGTAAACAGTTTCCTGAACTTGCAGGTGTTGTGGAGAGTGGAAAACACGTTATTGAGACATTAAAAATTAATGTTAAGACTTCAAGGTAAACCCACCAATAATAATCCACGTAGATCACTTGATCCACATATCCCACGAGTGATAATCTACGTAGATCACTTGATCCACATATCGATTGGGATTGGCACTCGGGTGGTACAACTCCATTCCAATGCAAACTGCTCCTCCAACCAGGTAGCCTCTGCAAATACCTCAAAAATTTAATCAACCTGCCTATAAAAACTCCAAACAATACTAGTCTATGCAAGTAAAACTTTACTTTAAACTTGGCTGGATTTTTCTCTCTCCTTCACACATGTGGACAAAAATAGAAAGTATTCAGTGATAGAATTGCTCTAAGTGAGGGAGGTAGAATGTATATTTATAGTGGATGAAAGAGACAGAGTAAGTGTGACTCTTGGTTGGGTTGACATGATTTTATGGTAGTTCAGCGACTTTTGGAAGTAGTTTAAATTCAAAATTAAAATTTTTCTATTCTTTTATGTTTCTTTTGGGGCTGGCTTGGAGTTAATATGGACAACAACTAGCTAAAAAATTATACATGATTGTCTATTATATGTATGCAGACTTTAACCACCTTATTCTTGGGTTGTTTTTGTCACTATGCACTAATAGATCTCCACCATCTATTCAATCAATACCACGAATTAATTGTGGACCCACACGTTAACTATGTGCCAACTTGGGCACTAATGGGTCCCTTTGTTTGATTGTATGTGAAACTACATATGCACATATACCTGAATTGTTGACCTTTTGGCCTAAGATCTTTGACCGATCATAAATTTTGATTAATTGGGAGATTTCAATCTTCCACATACCATTGGAAGCGTATTTCCAGGCCACATTCATCTATGCACTTTGCAAGAGCATATGAGTTAATATCCCAAGATAGAAACTCCTTCAAAGTTAAACATCTCCATTCTTGACCTTGGAATTAGTTAAGAAGAAACCTCCAACAATCATAGTCATAATATTTTGAGGCATCTTCATGCATCCTACTACTATGATAGTTCTCTACTAAGTATTGTAGGTACCAAAACACTCTCCTTTATATCTTGGAAATCAATACATTATTCAACATGATCAATCAATGACACATAGTCATGCCAATAATATCCTTCACAGAGAGATCTCATCTATGCACTAAAGTTGAAATCATTGCACTCAGGTTTACATCAATTCCAGCGTGCCAATTCCATCGCGTCAATTCCATCTTCCAACTCAACAATGCCAAAAATTACATTAGTACCATTGAACTTAAGCAACCATTCAAAATGTTCCTGTATTAAGGGGTAACTAGAAACATGGAATTGCCTTAAATCCGATGGTCCAAATGCAACTAGAAGTCATGGTTTGTCCACAATGTTATGGGTGGTGTTATATACAGAGATACTTCTAACCATAAGGCTCTTAGGAATAATGGGGGATGTATTTGATTTAATATTTTTTCAAGTAGTCTTCTTCTTTCTTGGAGCTATGGTATCATTAGATGAAGTATCCAAGGTTTTAATCAGATTAGTTTTAGGAGTCACCAAAAGATAATCTATTTTTTCATATTGATTGTTCTCTTCAAAGGCGATAAATCTAAATCTTAAAATAATGGGGAGATTGATTCGAATCCTCCTTGGAAATGGCAGTATAAGATGCCTCCTAAAATTCTAGCAAGTCTTTTAAGGGGATCTCACAAGACAAGATCTATCCTAAGTGACAACATTATGATGTGTGGCCCATTATCACAACAACCACTACCACCTACTCTTTAGTGTAATTTCACCACAATGGAGGCTTCCCTAAATCATGTTACCAAGTATATATGTAGTCCAACAAGTAAAGGTGACAAGGGTAGGCCCAGTAGAGATGCTCTACCAAGAACGTGGCTTAGCTAGCATAATAAGGAAATACACATTCTCTAAGAGGTATAATGAGGGCCCAAAGTGACGTAGGGTTTATAAATAATCAAGGTCAACAAGATAATATAGAATCACAAGGAAAAGAAAAGGGTTGTAATATATGTATGCAATCAATTGATGGCACAACAAATCTTCGGCAAGCCCCAAGTTGAAGCTAGGTGAAAAATTGTGTTTTTGCTAGGGAAATATTTTCCTAGGGAAAATAACATTAGCCATAAAATGGAGAAATTATCCATGAGAGTAGGTTTATTTTGAGGAAAATACCTCACAACCAAGTGTTAAATCCCTCCAATAGTATCATAGATAACCCTAGTTGGAATTAACCCCTAACCATAGCTAGCGACTTTCCTTGAGCTCAAACCTCAGGTTTGTGGCAGAAAAATGTAATTTTAAGATAATTTTTGTTGTGATCAACAACTTGAACACGACCAATTCGTTAACCTTAGCTGATGGAGTACATTGGATACCTATGTAGGATAAAATAATAAAACCTATCAAGTAGTAACAAAATATAAAATACTAAGCTTCAAACTGACATTATCATTGGAGATTCGACCCTGATCCAACCACTTATTAGATAGCTCTAAGCTGCTTATGTGTAGTCCCTGTGCAGTCATTGCACTTATTTCCATCACAACTTCTAGGGATTGTGTAACTCCTTCTGGCTGATCAATCTACTAGCTAAATGATCTATCCTTTAGCCCTCGAGTCTCACACCCCAGACCCGGACATGGATCTGATCTGCTCCTCAGTAAATTCACGAATATCGTCAATGTTGTTACTCTTCCTCAACGTGGATTTACGATGCTCAATGTGGCTCTATGCTACCTCTTCTAGATCTCTCTCTGCCTCCTCTGAAATGTATCTCCGGATTAGGAAAATTTCCAACCAAGAAAGATATCCCTACACCTCACTATAATAAGTCTCCTTAATGAATTCTCCTACAACTGTTGTGCTTCTCTCTTGAGAATTCAATCTCTTGATATCACTGGATGTGTATTTCCAAATTCCCATGAAGCCTCTTCTTATAATCTCCTCGTTGATCAATCACGACTCATATTAGATTCTAATCAATGGCTTAGATCATCTTCACTTGATCCTCATCTTATTCTAGAAGATCCATATCCAATATAATCAATACCCTTTAATTATTTTAATTCGTAAGTTTAGACTTAGGCCTCCATTAAAAAAAAAAAAAAAAATTAATTAAAACCTCCTTCGGTTGAAATTTCCCAAAAAAAATTGTTATTGTGGAATGCATGTGTCCTAGCCTCCCTGCAAAATCTTGTAGGTAGAGCACATGTGATACTACCAGAAATCAACAGTTAATGGGGTCTAGTCAACAGTTAAGAGGCTTGGGTACCTATGGAGTGGGTGCCCTTAAGGCTTGGCTTGTTATGACCCACCTAGCATGAACAACATGGATTCTAGTGAAAAAATCCATCCATCAAAGACTAAGATCAATAATGCATCCAAGTGGACCATATTTGAGTGTTAAGGGCATATTAATACTTCAAACAAGGATCACCTTCCAGTATCAAGACAAATTCCTTGTAAAGTTGTTTTCTCCCTTAATAGGTGTGGCTAATTGTCAACCCTATTAGGTGCTTCCAACCCTCAAGTTGAAGTGGAATTTCCAAGGTCTACCCCTCAACTGATATGTGTTAGTGTACAATAATGATGATAAGGAAGGTGAAAGAGCTTCATAGTCGAGTTCCATGGTTAAAGGGACTAACCGATGGGTTGTCTATATCATGAGTGTATGGATGTAAGGAGGGAGTACTCATGGAGGCATGAGTTACCTTTATTAGCTTTATTTTTCCACCTCTCTTATGCGCCTTTTACTTCTATTGATTATTACTTGTATTACCAGTTATACCTTAAGGTTTATCTAGTTCTCTTTATGATGGTAACAATATGAGTTCCCATTAAGATGATTCAGTTCATTTCTCATAAATGTTGGGACATGCAATGGTTCCTCTTGATGTAATAGAGCATCTTATGGTGAGGAACTAGGTGATGTCTAATGTAGAGGTTAGAGCTCATGCTATGATTTTTCCCATGTGCTAACATTATGTCCCAACCATATCTTACATTTTGGTTTTCTTCTTTCATTATGGCCATGATATTATTTTTCTTTTCTTTTAGCTACATCAACCTTAAGAGAAACATTTTTTTAGCCCAAATCAAGTTATGTGAACATATGAGTGCCAAATCATAAAGAATCAATGACAAGTTCAACTTGAAGAATGGAGGTGAGGTATGGGGTTTTTCTTGTGGCATGCAAAGTGTTAAGTATGGTATAGGGGAGAATGGAACACATTATTTCAATCATGGCCTTTCCTAATAGTGTCCCTCCTTAACTCTAAGTACTCAAGGTAGTTTCGACTAGACTAGGGCTAAAGCTTGAATCCCCTAGTAAGGTAAGAGAAAAAAATTATAGTCAAGGTCTATCAATCTTTCATATCACCCCATAATCCATATTAAATGCCCAAAACAAAAAAATATCTAACAACCCAATTGCAAAATTATCAAAGTACCTTCAAGTAGTAGCCGACCTTCATCCAAGTGCAAATTATGGATGGCGAGAAGCAAATGGTTGATGCAAATGGTTGATGCAAATGGTAGAGGCACATGGAACATCATCATCAAATGGTTGGATGAAGGGGCTAATAGTTGGCTAGCTGCCTGACTAGCTATCAAATATAGGAGAAAAATTTCCTCCTATGGGGTTACCAATTTTGATGGGTAGGAAGCCCTATACTCTTGGTAAAGTCTAAATGAAACAACATTTGTGGTGAACAAAATTTGAGGACATTCAATGAAATGGATAAATCCTAATTAAAGGAAATGTAAATGTTTTAAAAAATGCTTGTTTCTTTCCTACACAGAACCTCTCATACTTGCTTGTGATCCCGCTGATGAATATGAGAGATAATATTGTCAGACATATTATTTGAGTTGAAACTATCAATTTATACCCAAATGTGTTTGCTAAGGATCTTTTTGATGTGCGAGTCAAATGGATCCATGTGCAATCTAGGCCAATAGAAAGTTAGACTAAGGAATTGCTCGACGATTTCAAGTACCTAATCAACTTGGTTAATAATGCACCTAGCAACCTTGCTAACATGTGAAAGCTACAAAATGATATGCAAATACAATAGTACAAGAAGGAAATGGTCTGCTTCGACCAACTAATGGTTGATTGAATGAAAATATTGTCGACTATGACCAACTGAGGGAGAGATTACTTAAGCTATGAATAACCATGTATATTATAATCATTTGTATTATAGTTTAATGTTTGGATACAATGTCAGATATTTGACAGAGTGACTTCCATGGATTATCGTATGACAAGTCTAATTGCAGGGTTAAGAACTTCTAAAGTCTAATCCATCTAGGGAGAGTATAATTCCATAGAAAGATCCCACTATTGAATTAATTAATAAGAAATTTTCTTGTTTTCTAAAGCACTTTAGATACAAGATGGTTGAATGAATAAAAATACTATTTTCTATTTCAATTCAATAATTCAAGTGTATAATCCATGTAATGCAATCTGTTGAGTATGCAATTAATGAGTGGATCACTATGTAATAAAATCTAGCATAGAAATAAATTTACATCAAGGATAGCTGAGTTGAATTGAAGTAATGTCTTAGGATTGTCTTTTGGTCATGTTTATGTTAAAAATATAGGAGCAATTGAAACATGAACCTTCTCTAAGGTAGGATATCCTCTTTTCCTTTGTAACTAAATCAATTTATAGTTGATAAGATTGGTTCGTCGCAAACACCTGTCAATATCAAGTCGACAGTTATTAAGAAAAAATAAAAAATGCATTATTTCTTGACTTTCCAAAATAGACTATAGATAATAGATTAAAAAAAAATAAAATCAAAATATTCTTGAAGTAAATAAATTATTTCAAACATTAGCAAAGAAACGAATTATTTTAAGAGTAATATTTACATAGTAAGTTATTAAAATTGCTTTTAAAGATATATATTATTTCAAGAGTAATCTCCATGCAATAAAATATTCAAACCGCTCTTCAAGATATATTTAGTAATACCTAGAGGGAAACTATTAAGGATTAATTAGTTGCAAAGGTTGTGAACCTAAAATTAAGTGAAATAGATGTGTAGTGTCAATCCTCCTACAAATTATTGATAAGATTGTATCCCTTCTTCATCACCAACTAATTACTAACAAACAATGACATACACATATAGAAATATAACACAATGATTGTAACATTCACAATATTTACCATCCAAATCCAAACACATAAACACATAATCGACTCAAAACATTTAAACACAGACGTGCAAACCACTCAAGGCAAGTAACATAGACCAAATTAAATAAGAGAATGATGTAGTCATGTCAAGCAAAGAAAACATAACATAATTTCAAAATATGAAGTTTATCTCAAACATATACCTAATAATGATAATTTAAAAATGTGACATTGTTGCACTCAACTCGAACTAGCCTAAATTCATCTAACTTTAGATCTATCATGCACCGAGAGGGATTCAATCCCTCTAGGTGCAACCCTGTCCTAAATTATACACACCAAAAGAAATGTTTGCACCAAGATGGATTTGATCCCTATCAGCGCATGCTATATCAAGAGTTAGATGGATCTAGGTTGGTTTATTTATAGACTTAGATCCACATTAACTCTTGATCTACCAAGGGTAGAGAGGGATCAAAACTCTTGTGGCGCAAAACTATTTTGGAGCGATGATCTATCTCGATGCTTATTTATGGAGTTAATATGGATGTAGGATGGTATGATATAAATTTCACATCTCTCTATATAAATGTATTCTCATTTTCAATTTTATTAAAACCTAGATATAATCTATATGGAATATCCACATAGTTCTATCTGATTGTTTTCATTATATGCATTGATTTTACTGTAGGTTTTGATTTCTAATCGTAATCTATTACTTGCATTAGATGCATTAATTTCAGTGAGGATGTTGTTTTTTAATCCTATGTGATTGCTTGCATTAGACGAATTGATTTTAGTATAGATGTTGATTTCTGATTTGATGGAACTGAAAAAAATGATGGTACAATAATTTTAAAGTGATTGGATTAACAATGTACATTGATTCTAGTGTAATCACAAAAAAATTACTCACAATGTGCATTGATTTTTATGTTATAGTAATTCAACCTATTAATATTAGAGAGAAAGAGAGACAAGGTATGGCATTTACTATAATAGCCTGAGTTAAAGATTTGAATGGTTTACTATTTCAGCTACTCATTTCGTTAATCCATATGAAAATATGGCAAAACTAATAATGTCACTACTAAAATATGTCAAAGTTGCCACACTATGGAGTTAGAGGGAAATTATTAACAATTAATTAGCTCTCAAAAGTTGTGATACCTGGAATTAAATTTAAATTAGATGTGTAGAATTAACCCTCCTGCAAAGTGCAAATTAATTATTTATTTATCACCTCCCTTCTTTATCACCAACTAATTACTAATAGACAATTAAATATATTCAAAATATATCCAAAATTACATATATTCAAAATTATTAATAGATAATTGCACACAACAATTTATTCAAAATATTTATTAGAGGATATGACATATATTTAAACATTCAAAACAAACCATCTCTTAAAAATTTTCATCAAAATGTTGTTCAAGATCCATTTTTAAGATATATAGAAACTCAAGATGTGATAATTTTTTGCAGAAACATGTGATGTAAATATTTTGTAAATCTATCCACTCATTAAAAAAATAAAAAATACATTATTTCTTGACTTTCCAAAATAGACTATAGATAATAAATTTAAAAAAACCTCAAAATATTCTTGAAGTAAATAAACATTAGCAAAGAAACGAATTAATTCAAGAGTAATATTTACATAGTAAGTTATTAAAACTGCTTTTAAAGATATATATTATTTCAAGAGTAATCTTCATGCAATAAAATATTCAAACTGCTCTACAAGATATATTTAGCAATACCTAGAGGGAAACTATTAAGGATTAATTAGTTGCAAAGGTTGTGAACCTAAAATTAAGTGAAATAGATGTGTAGTATCAATACTCCTACAAATTATTGATAAGATTGTCTCCCTTCTTCATCACCAACTAATTACTAACAAACAATGACATACGCATATAGAAATATAACACAACGATTGTAACATTCACAGTCATTACCATCCAAATCCAAGCACATAAACACAGAATCCACTCAACATTTAAACGCTGATGTACAAACCACTCAAGGCAAGTAACATGGACTAATTTTTTTTTTTTCTATGTTAAGACTAACCTAAGTACCCACGGGGGATTTGAACCAGTGACCTATGTTTAATGAGTGCCTTAATAGCGCACCCATTCACCGTCAATCCAAAGCCCCGTGGGCTACATGGACTAAATTAAATAAGAGAATGATGTAGTAATGTCAAGCAAAGAAAACATAATATAATTTCGAAATATGAAGTTTATCTCCAACATATACCTAATAATGATAATTTAAAAATGTGACATTGTTGGACTCAAATCGAACTAGCCTAGATTCATCTAACTTTAGATCTATCATGCACCGAGAGGGATTCAATCCCTCTAGGTCCAAGCCTGTCTTAAATTATACACTCCAAAAGAAAGGTTTGCACCAAGATGGATTTGATCCCTATCGGCACATGATATATCCAGAGTTAGATGGATCTAGGTTGGTTTATTTATAGACTTAGATCCACCTTAACTCTCGATCTACCAAGGGTAGAGAGGGATCAAAACTCTTGTGGCGCAAACTTATTTTGGAGTGATGATGTCTCTCGATTCTTATATATGGAGTTAATATGGATGTAGGATGGTATGATATAAATTTCACGTCTCTCTATATAAATGTATTCTCATTTTTAATTTTATTAAAACCTAGATATAATCTCTATGGAATATCCACATAATATTTTTGATAATAATCAACATAATTTTTTTATATATATCTCAACAGTAATTATAATTTTTTTTTCTTTTATATTTAATTAAAATGTTTAAATAAAATAATTATTAAAAAAATGTTTATAAAATATTAGGCTTGTTGAAAATATTTATGGTTATTGTGCATGTGATATCTAAAAGCCATGGTACTGTAACAAAACCTATTTACAAATCAATAATATCTCTACATGTCAATAATATCTCTAGTAAAGGAGAGGTGACTATTCATGTTTAATAATCTTGCTATATTGTAAGTATTAAGTGTTTTGTCCTTATTAATTAAATTTAAATATGGTTACAAAATCATTGTTAGTCCTTGCCAAGGTAGGACTCTATTTGACCATTACTTGTTTAACATTGAGCAAAGCAACTTATAATGTTTATGTTTGAAGAAAAATATGTATTTTTCAATAGTATTAAGAAAGTAATTTTCAAACATTTTATTGGACATAATTTGAAGGTCTTATTGTAGGCTTTGCATAATGTAATGGAATGTGAATAATTATATGGCATATATTATTCCATAATTTATGGATATCATTCCAATATTCATGCATGTTTTTTATATATTTGTGTAAGTGATTTTTTAATCCAAAAATAAAATTCTTGAAAAGGGCTCATAGTTAGGTAAATAGCATATTTATCATTTGTTACTTCCCACCACAATTTAAGTAAGCCTTTGTATAAAATGTGGATAGAGATAAGATGTAAAAAAAATATACTTATCATGCCAAGATTCATAAAGGCAAATATTTTATTGGTCATATCACATTATAAATTAATATGCTTTAAAATTATCTTAGGTTTGGTTGATAATATTTTGATTTATTATTTATTATTTAATTTTAATTTCCTTATGCATGTGTTTTTTCATTACTATATGTAATAGAGATGTTGTAATGTCCCATCCTATAAACATTTTGACTGAGTCAATATTTTTTTGTAAGTTCAACATTGGTGAGTCTACATCATGGTCATTTCCAAGAATAACACCCAAATAGGTTGGGGAACTAAATAGTGACTTAACATCCATGAGTAGCCCAAAGGCTATCACTATCTATCAAGGACCTCATGAACTTTGACTGAGTCAAATTACATAAAAATAAAAATAAAATAAAATAAAAAAGTAAAATTAATATTTATAATTATTAGTTAAAACATTTTGATTAATAAAATTATATGAAAATAAAAATAGAAAAAAATAGTCTTTCTAAGAATTTGGTAGATCTAGAAGATATGATGTGAGTTTTTGAAAATATGTTACTAGCTTATTGTCATAAACCCACATCATATTAGTGAAAATATTAATGTTACCACAGTACAAATAAAATTTTGTTGTTGATATTTATTTATTTATCTGAGGGTATATACCAATGTTTAATGCTATGGTGATACTGCCCACACATAGCCACGGTATTTGGCGTCTGGCAACGTTATATCGCATTTAATAATTACCAACCAACGTATATGGAAACGATCCCCTTTGATTTATCAGTACCCGGCGATCTTGACTATAAAACAATCCTGGCTTGACTTGAGGACAAGTGTCCCGCCTGAACGCTGCCGATTCATTGAGCCTGATCGCAGATCGCGAGGAAGCAGCGACTTGATGGTGAGGACAGCTGTTCGGCTCCTTGGGATGAGGACAGAGATCGACGGCAGAGAGTCCATCCCGTCATCGTCCGAGATCACCTTGGCTATCTCGCCTTACAAACCCCGCATAAGGGTTTCTGAAGTCCATTCTGCGGAAAAATTGTGCCGAGAGGTTCTGGTGTGCGCGTCTTCTCCTATCTTGCCAGCCGCTCAGGTGACTTTGCTTGCGCTCTGGTTTGCTATGAAAACTGTCGAATTGTTCATCACTTTTATCTTCCTGAAGGTTTCATCATCTATTCGATTCTGCTTTCCTGTAATTGCGTATGTTTCTTATAATTCATTGATAGATGATGTGGTCTGCAACCCATCTAACCGCGCGTAATTGGTGAACAGGTTCATGACTCCGTTCCACCTTGAAATACCACAGCTGGGTACCAATGGCGACTTCTACCAGGTAAGAGCTACGCCCATAGATTAATTTAAGGTTTAAAACTATGGCGTCGGTTTAATGTCCTTCTTCTCTTTGTCAGGTGGTTTCATATTCTACAAAGATGTGAGTCTGTTTTAAAGTTCTGGCCATAATGCCATTTACAGAAGATACTGTGACTCCTCGCCATTACTACCCATTCCAGGGTTTTGTTTCTTTCCTTATTGTTTAGCAATTTTCCCATTAAGGGGGTTTCGATCTTATTCTGCTTGCCTGTAGTTTGGCGACCCGAAAACGGGTTCTTCCTGTTTACAAACTGGTTAATATATATTATACTGTTTTGGGTCACGGACCTCCAGAAGTTTTAAGGACTGTTTTACATACTTTCGTCCTTCCAGAATTTTAAGAATGGATTCAGGGTTTCGGCCTGTCCAAATAGTTTGCTTAATGTGAATATTTAATGGTCGTTCAGATATTCTCGTGTATCTTACGGAATGCATCTTGATTTGGCATATGAGGTTGACCAATCTTAGTTTTTCTTTTAAAAAAATTGTGCTTGTAGTTATTGGAGCTTTTTACTGCTCGGCTTAAGGCTACCTAGCCATGTACTGCTTGTCTTTACAGATGTTCTATCAGGTTCTTATGCGTTATTCTTTACGGATATTTCCGCCATGTATAAATGCTTAACTTCATACTTTTATGTTTTAAATCGAACGTCTTGGATTATAGTTCATTTGTGAACTCTGGGCGACATTACGCCACTGATCCCGCTTGAGAGATCCTGGTCTCACAGGGGTAGGGTTTCATACCCGCGGGTTTTCTTGATATTCGATTTAACCCGAAATACTCGAGGGAATTCATATTCCTCTGAGTTGAGATCTCAGATGCGTTCCGCGTATACATAATAGTGATCTCTTCCATCATACAGCAAAGGTGGACCAAACTCCGAGTGCATGTGCGAATGGAAAAATATCATGGTTTTTTTTTAAATGTTTTGTTTAATTATAACACTGCTTTGTT
>APFE030905267.1:8438-19807 GCA_000404065.3 Pinus taeda
AAGCATCAATACAGAGCTTATATTTTATTTCAATTATTTATTTAAATATAATTTAATTGAATTTGATTTAAAAGCCAGCAATGCTATTTTGATTTTATGGTTGCATTTTAATTTATTTTGATTTCTTTTTGCAGGAAAGCAGTGGAAGAAATATGGAGAAAAAGATCTCAGTCAATGAGAATGCTCCAGCAATTGAAGATCAGAGTTTTGAGCAAGTAAAATTTGATTTAACAGATTTCTCTTCAACAAACTCTTCTCTCAAGAATTCCTTCAAAAAATAGTATAAGTAATAGATTGCAGAATGTAATAGGGGTTGCTCTGCTCTGCAATTTTAGACTTCTAAAAGCACTATTGTAATAGGAATTTAGATTTGTAGGAGAGAGGAGAGAAAATCTCAGATCTGGGGATTCTTGAGGATTTTCCCTTTGTATCTTGAATTATGTGTGAGGGGCAGAATTTGCACTATTGTGGCTCTAGTTTTGAAGGCAGAAGTTCAAGCAATATAAAGGGATGTTGGAGACCAAGGACAGAGAAATGGATGCAATAAATTGGTATTTCTAATACTATTGTTTCAAATATCAGTTTTAATTTTATGGTGACAGGAATGTGTCATTTTATTCATGTTTGTACACTATTGTCAATATGAGTAATTTGTCTCAATCTTGTTATTATGTATCTCTGTTTTTTATGGATTAATTTCTCATTTTTGAGTAACTACTTACTCTAAAATCTGTCTTATGAAACCAATTTATTGAATGGTAATGTGTTGTGAACTATTTCCACATATCATTATTCAATTATTGGATTTATTAATTTGATAATCAATATCATTTTTGTGAACTACTTCCTGGAATGTTATTGGTTTATTATTTCAAGTTTTAAGGTCTCAATAGAATGTGTTATGGTAACCATAATATCAGTTAATTGAACTACTTCATTAACTTGATATTAATTATAAACAAGACATATTTAAATCCCAATATTTTGATTATCTTGCTCTTAGTTGGGTTAGATCTATATCTGCCTAATTAAGATAGGATTCAGATTAGTTTCTTTTGCTTGCATCATAGAATAAACTTGCATTTAGAGTAAATTATACATTCTGTTAAGTCCTCTCATCAAGGAGGCAAAACTTTAGTTATGGCTTGGCTGAACCCAAATCAGCTTAAGGGTCATCCTCTTGCCTGATCAGCAAGGAAAAGTGATCTGATAGCCCTGTCTATTGGTAGGTAAAGATATATCATAAGCCAATAGCAATAGGGAGAAGGTAACTGGACCTAGTTAAACCAGTCGGAGCCACCACACCAAACGGAAAAGGAGCTGCTTTTAAGGTCCGGACGGAGTGGTTATCCCCCAATGTTGTTGCAGCGATTTTCGAGGCATCAACATTTTTGGCGCTAGAAGGAGGGCCTGAGACTTTTTGTCTAATGGAGTCTTTTCAATTTTAATATTTTATTTATTGTGATGGCTCCTCTTAAACTTCCAATTTGGAGTTGTATCCATGGACGTGCATCTTCCAACACTCCACCCGAAGTGGTAAGACTTTTGCCTCAGGCAAAATTTAATGGTAAGAGAAATTCTTCTGCTTTTAATCATGTCTTTCAATTTCTTCAAAATGTTTCGAATTACGATTTTAAAAGAATTGATGAAGGCATTTTATGCAGAATTTTTACTCTCACATTTGCAGCAAAAGCCAGAAGCTGGTGCAAAACTCTTCCAGTTGCTTCAATTCACAGCTGGGATCAATTTGTTACAATTTTCATTTCTAAATTTGACGACTACGATTATGAACATGTATGTGAAGAAATTGAATATCTACATAGGTTTGAAAATGAGTCTGTTAATGATTTTAATATTCGATTTCATTTGAATTGCTTAAGATTTAAAGACGAAGATAAACCTACGGAAGAAGAATCATTAAATTGGTTTGAATATGTTTGTTCCCTTCCAACCATTCCTAATCCATATGAAGTTAATTCAAGCTTTGTTCCATCCCATTACAATATATATGAAAATCCCAACGTGGATGTGCAAATAAATGGTGATGAAGCGGTTTCACAAAGCTTGGAAAATATTTCCATTCAAATCCAAGAAGACAACAACAACAATTTTGGAGAAAAAACCGCCTTGAAATCTGAAAGCTACTTTGAAGTAAATTCGGAAAATCAAATCGCAAATCAGCAAGTACAAGCAGCCATCAAAGTAAATAAAATGCAAACTATTGTACAAATTTCTGAATTTCTCCATGATGAGCAAATGCCAAAATCAGAGAAGCAAAGCAGCGTTCTTCAAGAAAGCATATGCACGCAAAGGAATGATCTGCAATCTGAAATATACAATGAGCATAATGAAACAATTTTAAATGCATTGTTTCAGGTTCACATTTTTCCCTTTATCCTGATATTTTCAATAATGGTAATATTTTTCCTCTTGGTATTAATGATATTTCAGAAATTAAAGAAGATGATTTAAATGAATTACCATTAAAGTTTTATCAAGATAAAGAAATAATAATCGATCATTCTTTTGCCATTAATGAACATGAAATGTTTGTTCCTCCTTGTTCTGGTATATTGGATGAAATCAAAGGGAATTCCAGGCAATCTTGTGAAGTCATTTATGATAATTACTCTGACATTGAGGATGTTGATTTCTATACATCTCAAGAGAATCCTCATGAGAAAATTCAAATAACATCTGAGAATGAGGAACACTTCAATTTAGAAATTATCCCAACTAATCCTCATTTTAGAGCAGCAAATTATCTTCATGATTTCACCATTCAAGAAAACATTCCAATTTATGATTCATATGAGGATCAAACTCCCATTCCTATTCATAATCATAATTCGTTTTCTATTTCACAAGTTGGAATTCCAAATTACCCAAATTCCATAATTCTGGCCATTCCTTGTGAAAATGAAATCATTTCAAAACGATCCCAAATGTGCTGTAACATTAGTTGTAAAAATAGTAATTTCATTTTATTTCCCCACTTATTTTGTATAAAATCAGATTTAATTTTTCAAATTTTCCACACTTTTCGCTGGCATATTGAATACTTTACTATCAAACACTCAATTGATGCATTGCCCAATTGGGAAATTCAAGTTTCGTATTATAATGATCAGCATCAAAATATATTAATATTCCAATTTATATCAATGCTAATGTTTCATCAAAAGCTTCTATTTTTTCAAAGGCAATGTCAACAAGAGAATGTATTTTTGCAATCTGGCCAGCAATTCAATTCAATTAACAAATTGTCATTTTATTTGAAAGGCTTCCATCCATTTTTCATTGACTCATTTGAAAATTGTTTGGAAATTTTTCCTTCAAAGAAAATTGTCAATTATTTAACATTTGTACATAACACTAACAAATTTTTTCAGGTCAAAGAATCTAAAAGCTCATCTTCACAATCTGGCATGTTATCTCTTCCTTTGAACATTTCCCAATCTTTAATAGAAATCCATTCAGATTTCTATGATCCAATTGGTATTCAATTGGAAAGGAAATTTCATGATAAATGGATTTTAAATAAGTTACTAACAATAACTGTATATTCTGATTTCATATTTAATTTTCTTAGTTTAATTGGATTTGTATTTTTATTACTAACATTTGAACTGTACATAAACGCGGGAATAAAAATGAGAAAATGGCTACATTGGAAATATGACTATACCTAGTCATTTTCATGTATATGGTTAGAATAGGAGTAGAATTAATTTAGTTAGTTAGTTTTGTATAGATAATTTATTTTTAACAGTTTTGTAGATAAAAAATAAAACAAAGCAATCAGCCATTCTCATACATGTTCAGTGAAAACATTTTTCCCTATCAGAAAATTTCAATTCTTGCTTTCTTTTAAATTTCCTACAGCAATACCTCTACTCTGCCTATTTCGAATAATATCTTGATTAAATTCAATTAAAGTTGCATTTGGTATAGATTGCCTCAAAGCCACTTTTCTTCATTTCGAGATTTCCTTCTAAGATTTTCTTTTGAAATTTCTATGGTAAGGATTTGAAGATATAAAAGCTTCATGATCTCATTATCCTATGAGATGTATGATTGACTATGATAAGCCTAATTCTAATTCAATCATTATCAGTCAATCTAACCTGTTACGGCAATCATATGAAGTTCATATTATATTCCTCGGAATTTGCCAAAAGCCGATCTTAAGGATGCCCATTTTTCCAAGTGCACACATTTAAATCTGTTTTGATATTTTTCTACAATTAGTAGCTTAATCTCATTCTAATCTTTAGTTTGTTATCTGATGCTGTAAAATGCATCATGTTTATTTACTAAAGGCATTATTGAACAGTCACTATAACAATACAGATTTTTCTCAAGATTAATTCGAAATGAGCAGAGGTAATAAATTGTTGTTTCACTTCGAAAGGGAAGCATAGTTTAATATTTATTTCTGATAAATTTTATATTTCCTGAACATGAATAAACAGATTTTGTTTAGGCTGATTGCACACTTAGATTTAGAATAAATAATGAGATGATTTGAAACGAAGGGAAAATTTGATAAATCAAAGGAAGAATTTCAAGGTTTGTAAGGTAAAATTTGCAAACAATTTCCTTCCAGGCACGCATTTGCAAGTTCGTTCTCATCTCTTATTAGTTTCTCTTTTCCTCAAGTTTATTTTTTATTTGTGTTCTATTTTATTTACAGGTTTTCATTTCTTTTCAAAAAATTTGAAGTAAGCAGTAAACCCATTTCAAATTTGCAATAGGCTCAGGGAAATTTTATTTGTGATGCATTAGAATTTAAGCATTTTCAATTTTGCTTTTATTCACTTAGAAAATCCAATTGAAATTTCAAGGAATATCATAAGACCATTTGCATCAAAAGGTTTCATCAGAAGTAATTTTTAGCATTTCGCATACCTCCGATGTATTATCTTACTCATATGCCATATCGTGTTTCGCATATCAGAGCTTTGCAGTTGACATATACTTCCATTATCGTGAATCGCCGATCTCTGATAATCGACTTTACCAATATTGCGATAAACACATAATTCTGGACCCGATATGAAATTCAAATCAAAGTCATAAAATTATCGCGTCCGTTTAATTGCAATAATGGTAAGAGCATAAATTTTAAAGGGCCGCTGTCTCGGATCCGATATGTTATCAAATTTTCATCATAAAGTTATCGAGTCCACTTTTCATCACATATCGGCATATTGAGAATTGTTATATCGTGCGCATAAGATTGCCGATCGCGATCGCCGATTAGCCACGTCATTCATCGCATATCGGCATCGCAACAATCATATTGTGTTACATCGGGTCTTAAGATTGCCGATCGCCGATTAGTTATGTCATTCATCGCATCGCCAATATCACAATCGCTTCCTTGCAGTTTTATTAATGGCCGATATCTCGGATGCGATATATTATTAAAATCCCATCATAAAAGGTTATCGGGTCCACTCTTCATCGCATATCGGCATCGCAAAAATTATACTGTGTTACATCAAGTACCCAAAGTTTGCCGATTGCCGATTAGCTATGACATCCATCACATCGCCGATAGTGCAATCGTTTCATCACATTATTATGCTCACATCACTTCTTTGAATCTACGATGTGCGTTTTGCGATATGGGAAGCACGATGCAATTAATTTTCTGATCCCCGATATAATGTTTCTTTAATGATGCGATCGCTTCATTTCATTGCACATGTTCTTATCAGCAATTTTCCATTGCAATCTCCGATGCGATAGCTTCCATTGCATGCCTTTGAGCCATTAACATTTAATCGATATATGGCATAGCAACAAAAGTGAAGTCTTGCAAATTAAAATTCAAGCATGGTGAAGAGACATGTGATGCGAATCATCCGATACAGAGATATATTATTTTAAAAGCGAGCCTGGGTAACCAATATGGTAAGAAAGCAGTTAATGACCAATTTGCAGCATATTCAAATTATTTCAATTTCTCATATATTTTAGTTTAAATAATAATTCCATAATTAAAAATGGAATTCAAGACCTCTCTATCTTCATATTTAAATTTTATTATCATAGAATTGGTCTTGATTCTGGACAATTTATAAAATCATGGAGTTTATATAAAACTAATAATATTTTGAGAAACAGTCATTACTGCAAATTCTCATTTTCATTTCTGATGCATTTCTTTTAATTTCAATTCCCTTGAGCACTAAGCATTCCATTTTTACTGCTTGATTTAGTTTAAATAAAATAAATAATGATTTTGGCAATGTGATGGAATTGCCTCCCCAAATGGCACATCTACGGTCCTTGGAAAGATTAGATGTGTCTGCAAGGATCTTGCAAGAACTGCCTCCGAACGGTATTGAACACCTATCCAAGACAGTAATTATGGGATTAGGAGTGACTTATTTGTTGGGAATGCTGCCACTTTTGCCTGTTCTCAAGAACTCGAAGGAATTGTGGCTCTTCGATTGCCCAAAATCAAAATTCTTGCCTCATGACTTTGGATTGTTGTCTCATTTTACAGAGTTGAGGATAGAGAATTGCCCAGAATTGAAATTTTTGCCCGATCCCATCAGGCAGTTGATTCAGTTAACAATTTTAAAGATGGGTAATTGCCTAGAATTGAAATTCTTGTCTGATTCCTTCAAAAATTTGAATCAGTTGATAGATTTGAAAATAGAGAAATGTGGGATGGATATTTACCTCAAGATCTTAAGATGAACAATCTCAAATTTTTAGAGGTAACACCGTGTCCCCTGCGCGAGCTTCCATTTAGAAGGGTTGAAGGAGAAATAGAAACAAAGTTGAATAGACTAGACAAATGCATGTTTCATGGTGGTCTTTGTCTGAACCTTCAAGGTGTTTTCCCTAACCTTCAATTCCTTTCCTTTGGAATTCGTGGAAATCACCAACTTGCAGATCTTGCTCAAATTAAACGATGGAGGATGACTGGGAAGCTAAGGATTTTATGCCAGTACCTCTAGTCATTGCCAAGGAGAAACCAAAAGGCACATGGGATGCCGAAGATGCTTTAGATGAAGATGTTAAAGAGTCTTGGGAGGATGAAGAGGCTATTGTAGAACCAATGCCTACATCAAAACCACTCAACCACGAAATTGTTTGGTAAGAGCAATAGTGACAATTCATTGGACAACTTCATCCCTAAATCAAAGGACGATTTTATGGAGTATGTTGAACTTGTTGCACATAAAATGAGACCGTTTGAGAAGAGCTTTCATTACGTCACTCTATTGAAAGCTGTGATGCGGCATGCCATGACATCGCTGAAAGTTTTGGATATTTTCTTTGTGCCAGAAGCTACATGCGAAGGCTAGATTGAGCTACAAATACAAGTTCTTTGATCTTAGCAATATCTTCTGCTGCGGTGCCCATGGAAATCTTGCGGCTCCTCTTTCTTCATTTTGCATTCAATGTATGCTCCAAGTTGTTTCCGTTGTCGTTCTTCTTGAAGCTTGTCTCAGGAAATAAATCTACATGTCATCATTCAGGCTGAATCGAATTGAGATATTTCTCTGTTCCTTGCCATTTGATACCAAGACTCTTGCCACTGGTTTTGGATGAAGATCCAAATGTCCAAGCTCCATTAAAAAAGATTGTCCATCTTGGATTTATTAACGCTCCACACAAACGTTAATCCACATTGCATCACAGATCCAATCCGTACTATAGGTATGTATCAAGACGACCCTAAGAACTATAACGCTCTAATACCACATGAAGAAAACTAATAAAAAAATAATACACACTCACACTCATAAAATAAACACTCAAAAATATAAAAACCAAACATGGCAGAAAAGGCCTCAGCCTTACAGTATTCCTCACATTCTCATTATTAATCAATCCAATCCAATCCAATGTACAAAGAATGATAATAGTACAAATAAATACATGAGGAAGTTGGTCTCAAGATAGTACGTCTATCTTGGACAAACTTGGTTGAGATATTTTCTCAACAAAACACTAATCTAAGAGAACTAGTTGGAGAGAATATATCATCCTAACTAAACTCCCTAGTTTGAGGAACTAACTCCTAATTCCCAAGATTTGATTTATTTAATTATGATATTTGGATTTATAATTGTTTTATTATGAGAGTGAGGCTAACAGAGATGGATGTGAAGACTACATTCCTCAATAGCCAGATTGAGGAAGAGGTGTACATAGAGCAGACAAAGGTTTTGAGACCTTCGATCATGAGTCGCATGCGTGTCGACTCAAGAGAGCATTGTACGGGCTGAAGCAAGCACCTCGTGCTTGGTACACCAAGATAGACAACTACTTCACCTAGTTGGGCTTCACAAAGAGTGAAGCGGATGCAAACCTGTGCCACATCATGGTGGAAGGTAAGTTGTTGATTATCGTACTTTATGTTGATGATCTCATATTGACTGGTGATGAGCAGTTGATCGTGTCTTGCAAGGAGGACCTTGCAAGAGAATTTGAGATGAAAAACATGGGTCTCATGCATTACTTCTATGGCATGGAAGTGTGGCAGAAGGATGGGGAGTTGTTTGTGTCTCAGGGGAAAGTATGCCAACGAGATACTCAGGAGATTCCACATGGATAAGTGCAAGCCCATGCAGAGTCCTCTAGCAGGTAAATGGAGGCAGGAGAATGCTACTTCAAGAGAAGTGGTAGAGGCTACTATGTACAGACAACTTGTGGGTTCACTGATGTACTTAGTGAACACATGACCAAATTTGTGCTATGCGGTGAACCAGCTCAGTCAAGCAATGGTTTAGCCTACCAAGATGTTTTGGAAGGCGACAAAGCATGTATTGAGATACCTTAGAGGCACATCTCAGTATGAATTATGGTACAAACAAACAGAGGAAGTGAAGCTATAGGGCTTCACTGATGCAGATTGGGCAAGGAGTCCATCAGATCGGAAGAGCACATCAGGATGGATTTTCAACCTTGGGTTAGTGGAAATTTCTTGGTACAATAGGAAACAGAGGTCGGCTGCACTTACCTGGGCAAAGGCAGAATACATGGCTACAAGTCAGGCAGCATGTGAGGCCATCTGGATGCGGAAAATCCTAGTTGGTTTGTTTGATCAGAGGATGGATCCAACTGTGATCTATTGTGATAATCAAAGTTGTATCAAACTCTTTGAGAATCTAGTATTTCATGATAGGTCCAAGCACATCGACATCTGGTATCATCATCTCAGAGACTGTGTAGCAAGGAGGATCATGTTTTTGCAGTATATTTCGGCAGAGGAGAAAGATGCTAACATTTTGACAAAGGCATTGTCAAAGTGTAAATTCAAGTTCCATAGAGATAGGATCAGGGTGGCAGATAATCCATTTCTTGTTGAGAGGGAGTGTTGAAATGTGGCAACAAGAATATTCCAATTTAATTTGTTCTTGAATTAAATTGTGAATTAAAATTGAATTTAGTCTTAACAGTTATTTGAAAATAATTAATTAAGTTATTTTGACTTAATTAGTTGGAGAAATTCAAGTTAGAAGTCTTTCTGAAGTCATGCAAGAGTTATCCCTTAAATTAAGGAGATAAGGTCGAGTTATATTTGAGTTGTAATTAGTTAATTCAATTTACTGAGTTAAGTCGAGTTAAATTAGTTCCAAAATGTTTGAGGAACTAATAGAGAGTTAACAGTCAGTTGATGCATGCATGCACTCAACCAATGCTACTCCAGTTAACTGAAGCTTCTCTCATCATAAACTCATGCATGTCTATTTTGAGAAATACCTAATTGAGATTAAAGTCAAGGATAATGTACTATCAATTGCATGTGTTTTGTTATAAAGAAAACTCATGCATGCAATCAAGGCATCATTCCTTGAGGATTGTGCAGTTTTGATAGTGTGTGAGATCAGGAGATCATCCACTTGGTAAATGAGTTTTCCACTTGGTTGAAGGAGAATCATCCTAGAGGAACAACGCAAGGAAATAGGAGCTTGGAGGGCAGAGAGGAAGGCTTGAGAGAAGCCAAGATTGCCTGTGAGCATCTGTGAGGATTGTACTTAGAGATGGCTAGCTGTGAGAGCTAAGGCTTTGTATGATTCTTATGTATTTCCACCTTGTATGATAATACATATAGTGGGGTTTTGATCCAGGTGGATATTGGTGGCCACCCGCTAATTCCACTTGGATCCTCTCTAGTACCTCTTTCAGTTTTTTCAGTTTCCTTAATTATAACACAGTTTACTATTTTTAGCAGTTTTTTGGGTCCTAAACTTCCGAAGCCGTTTTGAGGCCCTAAACGACGTTTCTTGGAAAATCTAGCACTAGCAATTTTTCTATCTAAAAATCGTCTTTTCCGTCGTAGTCCTCGGAGAGATCTTTCCAACGGGCTATCATGCGCGTCAAATGGAAATAATACGACCAATTCGCGACCCCGGGAAGTTGATGTACCAACTTACCCAAAAACGGGGCCCACAATTTGGCGTTTCGTCTTCTAGGGTTAGGTTTTGAAATGTGAAGGGTTTTCCATTGTTTCTCAACAATAAATAGGCCTTCGAGCCTCATTGTAACATAGTTCAGAGGATGTAGCCACACATCTCTTCTCAGAGATAAGCTACCATCGCCCTAGCTGGTTTATTTCCATTTCTGGTTGTAAGCATATTTCAATATTTTCCATTAATGAAATGAAGTATTATTTCCGCTGCATCTTTGTGTATATGGTTATCTCTGTAATTTGTTGCATTCCTGTTTAAGTCTGGATCAGTTGTATTAGAGTGGTCTGCTTTTTCTCTGTTTTTCTTTGCATGTCCCCAACGAGGTCGGGATATAAGGAGTTAGGGCTTCAGCTGGTCGAACCTTTGCAAGACCAGCCTCGCAAATCCCGACGGTCTCCCATGGCGGATGAGAAGAAAGACGAGGGAGCAGGAGATCCTATCAAAATCTTGCTTGAAGAAGCCCTCGAGTGACAACGGAACGCGATGATGGACAACTTTGCCCAAATCCTTCAGCGACTACCCAAAAGTGACGCATCGGCTTCCAACAGCTACTCTGGAAACGCCACACCCTTTAAGGTACAAGTTAATTTTGAAATCCCCATATTCGAGGGTCAGATAAACGCAGACGTCGTAGATAAATGGTTAAATCTGCTAGAGGGTTATTTTTCTGTTCATGAATTTTCGTGTCGGGAAAAGATTGTTTTTGCTCACCTCAAAGCAGCCCCCCACGTCAAGGACTGGTGGGAAACCTACTGCGCGCAGAAGGATGAAAGTATTGGCTCACTATTTTCATCTGCACCCACCTGGGATTCATTTCGGGATGCCATCAAGGAGCAGTACTACCCTGTCGGGAGCTATGAGGATGAATACATAAAGTGGACCACGCTGCGGCAGGGAAGGGACCAAGACGTGCCAGAGTTCACC
>APFE030905270.1:0-20637 GCA_000404065.3 Pinus taeda
ACTCTCTAAACATGAAAAAGACTCTGAGTTTTACCTATGTTGGACTCGTTAGACCCTGACGACATTAGACTTGTCACCATGACGAGACTAGACTCCTCTTTAAACTCTTTTCAGACTCGCTAAAGATGAAAAGATTGTCGAGCGCTTATCCTTTCCAGCTCATTAAAGTATTGGAAATGTCATCCATCCTATATTATTTTATCCTTTTTCAAACCTGAGGGACTATTTTACGAAAAAGTACCCCCATGGAGTTTTCTTAAGTTTTTCTTTTGACTCCCTAAAATTGAAAGACACCAAGTTTTTCCTATACCAGACTCATTAAAATTTAACAGTAAAGACCTGTTCAATTTTAAACAGGAACAAACCACTCCTTCTTAGGGTTCGAATTTTAAAATAAGTTGGACTCATCTAAAGGGTGAGCTTATAAACAAGCAAATGTTATCCTCCTCAAGCTTGTAAAAAATAAAGAGGTATTTGCCAGAAATGGTGGGGGAAAAGAGAGAAAAATGAACTTGTTTGTTACACTTTGTGTTTTAGAAAAGCCATTAACCACTCTTGAACACAACACTTTTTGTTCACCTGGGTTGGAAAATCCTTTGCCTAATAGTTAATAAAACCATATTGAAACTCTTCAGCTAGTTTCTGGGTATAGCTTTGGGTCAATTGTCAACAAACCATCTACAGTGTCGTTATGTGTTCAAGAGGTCAGTTGAAATAAACCATTCATCTGCAAAATATCTGTCATCCATTTTGACCATCCCTAAGTTAGTCCTTGCCAATATATTTCTTCAAAACTTGATCTATGATTTTGTGTTGTGGGCTTGCCTACAGTAGATCGCTTTCTATCAACTTCAGCTCATTATCTAGAAAGATGATCTAGAAATCGTCATTACCTTGGAATCTGCATGCCCTAATGGTAGGTTTCTCGCCTTCGATGATAGGTTGCATCATTGACCTTCGATCAAAGGATTCTCTGACATGTTAGACATCATCTCATTTATTCACATTTCATGGATTATATTGAGTACTTTGAGAGCCATTGACATTACTGGTGGTTTCTCTCACACTTGTTAACAGTTCACATCATTGATTGCTAATCAAGTGGTTTCTACCATGTTCGACTTCGACACATTCATTCACATGGATAGAATCATACTAGTTCGGGAAGCAGAAACCAAGACCCTAGATCTAGTTTCTACCATCCAGGCTACGAGGAATTTTGTTATTCATTATACAGTGGACTATTCATAAATAGATGGATGCACCCATACTATGTCTACATATGTCTATACTCATGATGTATTACAAAATAATTCCTGTATCAAGACAGTTTAGTTATTTTTCTAGTCAGTTTTAATCTGAGTATGGGAATGCCTACCCCAGCGATGATATGTTCACATATATATTTTGCATTGAATGTTTTTACAAGTTCCAACTAGGGTGTCCATAGGATGATCCTTGAAATGATAACGTACTTCACTCTTCATAGATGACAAACTCTATCTTCATCTATTACAGACTTCGCACATTAGGGGACAATCTATTGCACAAAAAATTGTCACCTTGGCATTCTGCAATCTGTGTGAATCCATTACCATTCATACTTTCCTCCTTTGCAAGTCTTAAGCCTCAGTTCCTCATATCAAGCCTTGAAAATAAGAGAAAACCCTCAAATGTCTATAAAACTCTAGTTCTGCACTTTATCTTAGCATTACCTACGGTCCCACACCTAATGGTCATGTCTCCTGCACACCTGACCACTTTGTCTCTGTGTTATGGGTTCGAACCCCTGTAAAATTTAAAAAGGCACAAGTATATTCTTAAAAACTCACTTTGAGTCATTTCTAGAAGCTTCTGGAAGGAATCTTGAGGTGGCAAGTTCTCTCCCTTAAGGTTCATGCATCCCATACCTTAAGGAGCTAACCCCTTGATGTGAGGAGCTTATCCCTTTGAAGGAGGACTCTATCCCTTCATATGTGGACCTATAACCTCCTTCCTCTACACTATAAAATGAAGCATTGGGCTGGTTACTTGAGAGGTTGAAAGCTGAATATTTTTGAGGTGAAATGCTACTGGAACTTAGTCTTCTTAATTGAGATTTTATGAGGAAAGATTACATGCCTCTTTGATCTCATTTGGAAGAGTGTAAGGCTTGTCAAAGTAAAGGAGATTCTCGTTTTAGACCCTGGGAAGAGCTTCTTCAACATCAAGGCTGAAAAGGTTGTAAGGTTCTTCTACTTCAAAGTTAATACAAATAAGTTTGTTTTTCTCAATAAGCTATTGTTTTATGGTTTATTTTATGGATTCATTGATCACTATAATCGACATGATTTATGATATTAGCTATGCAGGTATTATTTCATGTTTGCTTGTTTTTTATTGCAGGTTCTCAAAAGGAAACTCTTTTGGACAGTTGAAGGATGGCTGCTACAAACTAGCGTTGGAATTAAGGTAGGGTCTAAACACCTCTATAGTTTTTGTTTATGAATCGCATATGTCTAGAGAAAGATAGAATTTATTTGTCTGTTTGTTGCTAGAGTATCTTCTAATACTAGGGAGATCATCCTTGTTCGCAAGATCAATTTATCCAGCCAACAAGCCCATGATCTACCACATATTTGCGGTAAAAGTAGATTAAATCTTTTACTTTTCACTAAGGTGTTATAGTCATATTTGGGCACTGCAAGCCCAATCACATATGTCGATAAACCAAGGGCTCTTAAACCCCTAAAAGTGTTGTTTCATACCCTAAAGAATCATGGTCAACTGATTACATAATTTCCCAGAAGTTCCACCTGAAAAACCACTCAGAACTGGCCAAAAATGGACCATACAGACTGCTCCATGCTCAAGGTACGATGCATACTGGCTGCTACACTAGCCATGTGGAAGATATAGGTTGGTCCTCTTTGCTTCTCTCTTATCTATCATACATAAAGGGAATCTTGAAGTGCTTTGAATTGTTTGTTTCTAAGATACCTACCCGTCTTAGTGGGACTAGCAGATCGAAAAGACATTAGTTTTCTCGGAAACAAAATGGTGACTCCACTGAGGACCGAATAGTTTGTTTGTTTGTTATTGTTGTTTGTTAGTGGGACTACCAGATCTAAAAGACACTAGTTTGAGCAACAAACTATCGATGGAAGAGAAGGGGAAATCTTCCACTATAGAAACATTGGAAGAAGAAGAAGATTTGCAGGAGCTTCTCATCGTAGAAGAAGAAGATGAATCCAAGGAGGTAGATACTCAGCTTGCGCACTCGGTGAATAAACTACCTGCCTATGTCCCCCAATGAAAAGGGAAGGCCAAAGTGCCCAAGGACCTGGATGAGACCAAGAGTTCATTCTAGATCCCGCTCCTCCCAGATGGCATTATGTTTGAAGGGACGCACTTGGGCTATCTGTCGACCATGAAATTTGAAGATTGGGACCTCGGTGACTGCGAGAAGTTCCCTCACCTTGAGACTGGAAACCTCATGAAGCAGAACACCACGGGTGTGGTGACAACATTAGAGCCATAGAAGTGGTTACATGGTGTGGAAAAGGTCGGGCTGCTAAACCTAATATGGGTGCCGCATTTCCACGACGCCCCAATAACCATTTTCATCATCGGGCAGTTGCTCTGTCTAGCTCATGGTGGGTACTTATGAGTTGAGGAGCCCATCCCCATCACAGCAGACCTGATTCATTGTGTTTCCCAACTTCCATACAAAGGAAAGGACCCCACGACCATATCAGAAGGGAAGGGAAATGATTTGGTCCTCGCGGAGGCCATGAAGAAAAAGTACAAGCTAGAAAAGAAGAAGAGGGGCTACGCCATCTCCAGCATCAAGGACAAAGCAGTACGTGTAGCAACCCAAATCCTCACAGGAAAAGTTATGCGCAAGTGTCACAGCGATGAGGTACCTGCGTTGGTGGTCACACTGGCTGAACAATGTACGGAGGGGGCCCAGTTTGATTGGTCCGAATTCCTTTGCACATAATTTATATAGAATTGCTACGAAGCCTAGAAGCAAGGTAAAACCTTCCACTATGCATGGCTATTGTTGTCAATAGTGCTCGTAGCAGGAGAATTTCTGGGGGATAGTAAATTCCCCATAATTGACAGAGACTTACCTGAGGCCACGAAGTATGCTTTGCTCTGGGCCATGAAGGAGGCTACAAGGATACACAACAACAAGATCTTCTGGGTGCTCATGGAGATGAAAATTTGAATGTGGATCAACCATAAGTCATGGTTAGCACCCACGGTTTACAATAGTCTGCAGAGTTTTGTAGAATTTAAAGCAAACATGCACAACATATATATAAGGGCATGAAAGGATTCAACGAAGCAGTGGACAAAGCTACCATTTTTAGCCATTGATGATGCCATTTTCAATGTCTTGCAGGCATTGCCTTTGGAATGGCATGCCCCAGACATTGCAAAACTTGAGAGGTCAGAAGTGTAGAAGAAGAAAGATGATGCCAAGCTACACATCGCACAGTTTTCTAAAAAATGACAGAAGGAAACAACATTAGCCGAAGTGCGGGCAGCGCAAGAAGCGGCACAGAATGCAGCCGAGCAAGAAAAGGTTGTAGTAGTAGCAGTGGCACAGGAAGCAGCTACGAAGGTAGCCAAGGGCCAAACAACGCCTTCACAAGGGCAGGGAGTAGAGGAAGCAGAAACAGAAGAAGGAGGCATGGACCCATGAACCATTTCCACACAACTGAAGTGCCAACACCTAGTAGAATGGGTAGGATCATGGAAGAAGGTCAAGGCTTCAAAATTGTCCATTGACCCGATCACCCTAACCGAGGGTGCTCTGCATGACATCGGCGAGATGGTGCATGATGTCACAAATGAGGATCTCCAAGATTTCATCCAGGAGAAATAGATTGTGTTGGGGGCCCTCAGAGCGGAGTTGCAAGAATTACAGGTGTGCCCCCCTCAGGTTGGTACCCTTTCAACCAACCTCGCAATCAGATCCAAGGCAATAGAGCAAATGTTGTGCGTGCGGATGGAGAACACAATAGTGTTGTCGGACGGGGCTCTAGTGACATCAAATGAGGATGATATGTTTTCGGTTAGCACGATGAAAGGTCTCAGTGTTAATCAAGTGGCCCTGCCACATGAGACACTATATCTATTGCAAGATGGGATAACATAAGAGTTGTGCATCAGGGAGAGCTACGCGCTCCAAGTCCTCGACAAGTAGAAGATAAATATGGAGCAACTGAGCTTGCAACACAATGAATTGGTGTCACAAAATCAACAGCTAGTACAAGTGATAGACGACGCTTGCTGAAGCACCTCGGAGATAGCCATCCTAGCAGATCTACCAGTGGAGGTGTGAATCCACAGGTTAGTAGCAGGAGTCCATGAGGCAAGGGAAGAAACAACAAAGGTTCAACTAGAGATGAATCTTTAGATCGTCGAACTGCAGTTAAAGGTGTAGCTATCCACTCCCTCGGAAGTCAAAGAACAGTGTGTTGGCGCTATCACAACAATATTGGAGGAAATTGGAGGTGTAGTGCGAGACTGAACTAGCATTTTGGAAGAATCACTTGAGGTCCTCACCACTTTGCAGGAGGACCCCAACATCCAATTCTTAGGGAGAGAGGCATGAGAACTCCAATAGAAGTATCATAGTGTCCGAGGAATTGCACAGATAGTGGTCCTCACCCGCAGCTTGTGAGGATGTCGCAGGCTAAAGCATGGAAGGAGAAAGTGGACGTGACATGACATAAGGAGGCAGTTCTAAAAGTACACCTCTAGCCTTGGATTGACGAGGCCTTCACCATCATTGTAGACATCAAAGGCAAGCTTATGCACATACAGGGGATGCACACATTAATGCAGAGAAGCACCCTAGATGAAGAGGTCTCTGAATAGCGCATGCAACAGATCCAGCAAGCAGCAGCTTAGTGTGCTACTGACCTTCGTGCAGTTTGAGAATAGTTGGAGGGACTCCACACAAATATTGCCATGCCAACAGAGCGACTCAAGGGCGAGTCATGTTGGGGTCCTATTGGGCATGGAATCCCCTCCAAGCCATGTTTTGGGGCTCAAAGCCCAAGTTTTGACCCAATCTTGTTGTAGGGCTCTACGAATTGCAAGCGTGGAGCGCGAAAAATATGATAGAGTCACAGGGTTGTCTGCCCTAGTTTTGTAATGTAATGTCAGCTGGATAGACCTACCTATGGTCCATGGACCATGGGATTGTATAAGTAGAGCGAAGCTCCAAGTGTAAAAGAAGAAGAAGTAGAAAGAGAGAAGTAAGAGTCTAAGTAACGAAGTGAAGTGTGTCTTTGGGTCGTAGAGTAGGAGAAGGCTCTGTAGCTTAGTGCGCAGAGGCCTAGTAGTCCGCAACTAAGTGCGCAAACCCATATAGCTGAGTACGCAGGGCAGAGTAAAGTCTGTAACCAAAGAAGGAATTAATAAAGAGAAGTTTGTTATCATTTTGTGTATCTATTCTTGGGTTAATGCATGTTTGATATAATTTTCAAATATAATATTTATTTACTACGCACACCTCTATGAATGGTTTATGTTGTTAAGTATAACTTAAAGCACGGATTTATGCTAAAATAATCAAGTAACCTTGGAATACTAGTAAGGACTTGGGTAATAACGCAAAAGCACATCATTTGGCCCCAGAGTAAGGCTGCGTGAAGCCAGTATATCAGGCTGCGAGGTACGGGAGAGTGCGCACAACGACTTGCACACAGGGTTGAACCGCAAACCACTTGAAATCATCAGACATCTCCAGGGTGCAGAAACCTAGTTCTAGCACCCTCCCATACTAATTCAAGTGAGACCTCAGTCCATGCTCCACAGACTATTACCGAAAGGACCAATAGTACCAGGATTTGCTAACTCAACTTTGAACCTGGGTCAAGCCCCATTAAGCCAACATTTTTAAATTCCAACACGTTAATAAATTTGTGTTTTACTATTGATGGTGCTGGACATCCATCAACCAAGGGGATCTCCCCGGTATGAAGTCCCAATTAGACCTCACACCATTTGGTGTAGGAGTCACATCTGGTATAAAGGCTTAGTTGCCAAATCCTCAAAGATATTCCTTGGCTCTAACTGTCATCACGAGAGAGTGATGAAATGGTATCTTTGAATAACAAGGTGAATGTGCCTGGTGAATGCACAAGATAATTGTTTCTAGGTTCTCTTACTATAAAAGGGGGGAGAGAAGTGAGCCTATAACTGAGACGTAATAGTACCAACTAGGAAGGGACACATGCAAACTAGGAAGGTCTATTTAGCATCCAATGGAATAGTCCATAGTGGATGTGAGAGTCATTAAAACCAAAGAACAGGGAAAGATCCATCCACCATCCAATGGAATAGTCCACAACAGATATGACAGTCATTATAACCAATAAGCGAGAAAGGTCTATCTAGTATCTTGTGTTGGAAATTTGATGGTATGTAGATGGCTGGCTATGTAAGTTTTGGCATTGATGGTAAACAAGGCGCAAACTGATGATTGGGCTTCATGCCTTGGTGGTTGTGATTCTAGTTGTGCAAAGACTTTAGAGCCCTCCTTGAGGTAGTATATGGGCTTAAATATCAATTGGACCCCTCAATTGGATAAATCTCAGAATAAGCTTTCTAATGGTATGTGGAAGTCCCATAATGGACTTCTAGATCAAAAGTTAGATCCAGTTGAAGTTTTTCCTCTCCAAAATAGAAGACAAAGGAAAATGAGTTGGTCTCCTTCTGACACATGTCTAATCAGTAACTGGTGATTGGAGGTCCAGGTATATCGCAATATTGGAGGTCCTGACATATTTCATATCAGGGATCAAAGGTTCTAAGGTGTAGTGCAACAGTTAATGCAATTCGTTGATTAGTGATTAGCGATTCTACATGTTGGAGGTGTTGGCTTGTTGGGGCCTGACTCAGGTTCAGAGTCAATTAGCCAAACAAATCCTAGTACTACTGGTCCTTTCGGCAACAGTTCGTGCAGCATGGACTGAGGTATCACCCAAAGTAGTATGGGAGGGTGCTAGAACCAGGTTTCGGCACCCTTGAGATGTCTTAGAGGTTCAACCGGTCCCACTAGTTGTCCCTGCACGTACGTCACTCTGTGCACTTTCCTGTCCCTTACACCTTGATATACTGCCTTCACACAGCCCTAACCAGGGATTGTGGAGCTTCCGCACTGCTAGATCCATGCTCTGTGCTATTACTTGAGATCTTACTTATCTTCCTATACTCGTTAATTTCCTTCGCATACTTGGATGTCTTATGTTATAACTAGTTATACAAAAAATTCAAATAAGTTCGTGCAACATAAACAGTAATATTTGCAAATTATACCCAATCATATATTAAAATAGAATAATGTGCACAGAAATATGGTAAACTTTCTCTTTGTTGATTCTTCCAATGGTTACAGACTTGACCTGCCCTACGCACTCAGCTGCAAGGGTCCACGCACTCAGCTACAGACTGCTAGGCCTCTATGCACTCAACTATAGAGCCTTCCCCTACTCTACGACACAAAGACACACTTTACACTACTTCTCAATCCCTTAGACCTCTCTTGCTTACCCATTTTATCTTTTCTATTAGTTACCTTATACACTTAGAGCCTCGCTCTTTTTATACAATCCCACGGTCTGCGCAGCATGGGTAGGTCTATCCCACCAACATTACATTACAAAAAATAGGGCGAACAACCTTGTGACTCTATTATAATTTCACGCCCCGCGCCTGCAATTCGCAGAGCTTTTAAAAAAGATTCAGTCAAAACTTGGGCTTTAAGCCCCAAAACCTACCTTGGGGGGATTCCATGCCCAACAGACCCCCAACACAAACATCGTGACTCACCCTTGAGTCACTTTGTCGGCGTGGAGATCTTTATGCAAAGTCCTTCCAACTCTGCTCAAACTACGGCAAGGTCGGCAACACACTGAGCTGATTCCTGCTGGATCTGTTGCATATGTTGTTCCAAGACCACTATATCAGAAGTGTTTCTCTGCATCTATGCATGTATCCCTTGCATGTGTTTGAGCTTGCCTTCAATTTTTGTTGTGATGGTGAAGGCCTCATCAATCCAAGGCTGAACACACGCCTTCAGGACTGCTTCGTTGTGTCGTGCCACGTCCACCTATTCTTTCAGCGCTTTGGCCTATTGCATCCACGCGAGCCTTTGAGTGAGGCACACCGTCTATGCAGTTCCTTTGATGTTGTCACATTACTATTGGAGTTCTTGCACCTCTGTCTCTAAGCGTTGGATGTTGGGATCCTCCTGCAAATTTGTGAGGACCTCAAATGATTCTTTCAACATGCTAGTGTAGTGTCACACTACACTGCCAACTTTGTCTACTCCCGCTGTAATAGCATTAGCACGCTGTTCTATAACTTTTAGAGGGGTGGACGGTTGTGACTTTAACTATAGCTCAGTGATCTAAAGGTTCAGCTCCAGCTGAACCTTTATCATTTCCTCCCTCGCTTCACGCACCCATGCCGCTAACCTGTGGATGCACGCCTCTGCTAGAGTGTCTGTTAGGATGGCCAGCTCCGGAACTGTTTAGCAAGTGTTACCACTAGTGCGGGTACCTCGTCCACATAGCACTTGCACATAGCCTTACGAGCTAGTATTTGGGTCGCCACTCTCAATGCTTTATCATTGATGTTGGATACGGCGTAGCCCCTTTTCTTTTTCACCAACTTGTACTTCTTCTTCATGGCCTACATGATGGCCAAGTCACTGATCTTCCCTTTCAAGATGTCTACGGGGTCCTCTCCTTTCCATGGAAGCCAGGAAATATGGTGAATCAAGTCTACCATGATGGCGATGGGCTCCTCCAGCCACAAACACCCATCATGCACCAGGCAGAGCAGCTGCCTGATGACGAAAATGGTTATTGGGGCATGGTCAAAATGCAGCACCTAGAGCAGGTTAGGTAGCCCTAACTTTCCACTACGCGCAACCACTTTTGTGGCTCTAATTATCTAACTCCTACCGCAATGTTCTACTTAGGCTTCATGCATTGTGCGGTCTAAAGGTGAGGGAACTTCTCATGGTCAGTGAGGTCCCAATATTTAAATTTTAAGCTCGCCACCCATCCCAGGTGTGTGCCCTAAAAAATAATCTTGTCTGGGAGGAGTAGGGTCTGGAGTGAGCTCCTAGTCTCCTCAAGGTTCTTGGGCACTTTAGCCTTCCCTTTCAGTGGGGGTACATAGGTGGGCAGCTTTGTCGGGGGGTGCGCAAGCTCAATTTCCTCCTCCATGCCTTCATCCTTGTCCTCTTCAATAATTAAGTACTTCAGGTCTTCTTTTTCTTCATCGATATCTATGGTGACGACTTTCCCCTTGTCCTCCATTGACAGCTTGGTGTGCAGCGGGTTCCGTGGGGACACACGTACACGAACCATTGCTTGTTTGTCCTTCTTGGGTTTTGGCATGTGTGGTGATTTCGAGATTTCTACCACAATCCTAATGCCTTCTAGAGCATCCCCCACAGTCAAATCCTGTTTAGCCTCTTTAGCAGTTAATTCGGTTATTTCCATAACTTCCTCAGATGCTACCATCATGTATGTCTAGAAATCTATCACTCACGAACTCAGGGGCTTAATTAATGCTTGGCACAAAACAAACAGGGCTTTTCTCAATTCTCTCAATTTGCAAATGACCAAGTGTTGTTTGCTGGGTAGCCCCTTGTAATTTATAGCACTTTTTGAATTTGAATTCGACCGTTCCCCCCAAATCTGGTTCATTAATGCTCCCTTGGTGGCAGATTTTCCCAAATCTTGCCCATAAGTCGTGTCTTCAATGCCTGTCGTCCGCTCCATTTGGTCTCAAGTTGAGCATCCCATCATGAATAGTGACTTCAACAATCAGTTTTTGGCCAACCCGCACGGTAGCGCAACCCCCCATGCGTGGATGCGGACCTTGTGACTCTTTTCTTCTGCACGTAGCTCCAACATCACATAGCTCTCAAACAGAGTAGTTTATAGTCCTGCACTTCCTTTCAAATCCCTGGAGCACTAAGACTATACTTCCCTTGGCTAGTTAGGTGGTTGCACCACCTATGTAAAGTTTCATCCTGTCATCCATCACGTTTCCTAGAAAATGCCCACCTTTTATCATACGGGCGGCATCACACAATTTATCATCTACAACGCGCTACCTAGGTCGATTCACTTAGTAATGTGCGGTCCAAGCCAAGACATCAGACTGATCAATTCACGGCGATAGGCCTCAAACTTTTTATTGTGATCATCCACATCCTGCTTTATCACCCTAGTCTTTTTTCCAAGAAAATATTCCTTTATCTCGTTCTCCAGCTTCTTGACTTCCATGTCCACCAAAGCACTTTTCTTCATTAATCGTACCCTTTCTTCTTCAAGTTCTTGGAGCCTAGAATTTCCCAGTTGGATTTCTTCTTCCAAGGTTCTGCGAACCGTCATATCTATCAGTGCTATCATGCAAGGTCTAATCTTTCCATGTACTATAGGGCTTACAACGTTTTCTTGATACTCCAGCCTTGGTGGTGCCTGCATAGTCAAGTTCTTGCATGTGGTCGTATAAGTCCATTGAACCACTGGTATGCGTGGGTCCCAGTCAGTTTGCTTCGTATTGTGGACCTCATTTAGCACTTTGCATACTTTGTTAAAGGCTTCTACATGGATATCCTTTTGCGCACTTGGTCTTTCCATACTTTGTGGTCCCAATCGGAGTGTTTGTTCACGCCATTTCCTTACCTACATCTGCTTACTAATCATGTCTCCTACAACAAGGACAGTGTGCATTCCTATAGGTTTCGCACAATATTCCTGTATCCACTTGGATAGGTGGGTGTATGGGCCAGCTTGTCCAACAATCTTAACTATTAATCTCATCTGACGCTTCCCAAACTGCATGCGCATCATCCTTATGTATTTGTGTCAGTCATCAAAACTTCTTTGGTTCGTACCCCACCATCTTGTGGGCATAGCTCGCAGTACCCATTTTAGAGCATCGAAACACTACTGTTCCAATACTTCTCTTTCAAATTTGTTCTAGAAGTCATCCACCTCACTTAAAATGTCATACGTAGGCAGATCCCTTACCTCTATCATTATGTAGCACAATGATCTCTTCATCATGTTACTATTGAGCGTGGTTACCTCATATAACTAGTTCTACCATCATTATATCTCCTTGTTAGAATTTGATGTGCAGGAGCTTTCGTGCTCCCATGAGATTCGGCTATCCGCGGTTGGATTTACCCAGTCTTGCTCCCATGTGGTTATCTTGTATATGCATTCCAAATTGTCATCGTTGTCGTAGTCGTGCGTTGGATCTGTGTAGCGTGATCCTTCTGGTGGGCTCCATTATTGAAGCAATGATGTTGGAACTCCTGGAATTCCCTTATTTACTTTTATCAACCTGGTTGTTCATAACAAACTTGGAAGCGATGGTGCTATATGCACAAGTACTAGCTCTTGCCACAGGCTATCACTTGATCAGCTGGCACAAGTCTGCTAGGAGCTTAAGCCAAATTCTATGAGCTCTTAGAAGAATATTTTAACTGTGATGGACAAGGGCTAACTCAAAATGGGCTAATCTACTTCTAGAAAGTAACTGAAAGCTGAAAGGAAATGCAAACCCTAGCAAACCCTAGTTTTACCGACTAAACCTACTGGTGCAAGAAAAGAGATGGAAGCTACAAAAATGGATGCCATTGACTCTTGGAAAGGTAAAATGCATGTGACTAAGCTACTTCTAAAGGAAAACATGGAAAAAAACATCTTTTTGTATTTTTGAGTAATCTTGCAGAATTATTATGCATGGGCTTTAACTATTTTTGACTGTGCAGAGGTTGGTTGGTGAAAAGAAATGGAGTGGGTGCTTGCAAGAGGTTTGGAAGGTTAGAAGATGGCATACGGGGTCCCTAACACCCTTCCAGGGAGTTTCAGAGTGTTTAGATATCGAAAAGCTGCTCACATGAACTTCTATAGGAAGTTTGTAGGGGTTCTACAGGATGATCCGAAAGAGGATTTTGGAGGGTTGATGGTGGAAAAACGGTGGGAAAGTGTAAATGGAGGTTGGATGAGGATGAAAATGGGTCTAGGACCTGGTAAATGAGGCTAAGGAGTGAGGAGGGTGGTTGGATTTGTTCAAGGATGGAGGGAGCAATGCTACACAAGGATGTAGAAATTAGGGCAAATTGGAAAAGTGTGGAAAATGAAGGGAAGGAATCTTGGATTAGGGGTTGAAGCAGGTTGTAGGATGGAGGAAGGGTAGCCAGGGATGTGTTACAGATGCTCTGCACACTATTTCTCAAAACTAATCAATGAAAGACTAGAAAAACCAAAGATCTAGCTATTTTGACCTACTTTGACCTAGAAACCAGAAACATGATGAACAAAAGTTTATTGGCAGAAAATCATGCAAGATAACTATGGAATCTAAGCAAGAACATATAATAAACATGCAAGTACAACTGGTATCAACTTTCCTAACTAAAAATCTAAAACTAGCAATTGCATGAAGAGGCAAAAACAATGTTTTTGTGGCAGCAAGTATGCCTTGGTCTTAGCTCATGGTCCCAAGGAGGGAGAGATGAGATCAAGGATTGCTTGGTGGCCTCTTGCAGGTATTTTCCTTTACCAAACTATCAAATCAACCTGAAGCATGGAAAGCTATTCTAATCATAAAAAATGATCTAAGTAACAAAGCAAGATTTTAATCTAAATAGCAGAAATTACTCTAGGAATGCAACAAAAACACATAAAAGTACACAAAGGAGGTACTAGCACTTGGGTTGCGCCCAACCCCAAGAGCTACAACCTCCTAAGAAAAGCTCAGAGCTGGTGCAAAGTGAAATTTATCTCCATTACTAAAAAAATAATCATGTCACAAAAATGTTTACAGCAAGAGCTCGAAAATGAGCTAAAAGGTAGAGCAGCACTAAAGTGTGAAAAATAACTGTTCAAGAGCTAACCTATGAAGGCTCAAAGCCTACTTACTTATGCACTACAAGGACTCCCAACAGCCCTCCTTAACTTTAGGGGCTTGGTTGCTCAAGGCTGTAGTTAATCAGCCACTTCACAAAAACTGTTCGACTGCCCCTTGAAATCATCTTTGGTGGGTTGTTGAACTCTGAGCTGATGGTGGAGAACTTGAGGAAGGGGTCATTTAGTGTTGGAGATACCCTTCCTACGAATCCTCAATCTTGTTCCTTTGTATTTGGCTGTCAACTAGCTCATAAATGCTTAACCTTGGTCCAAAAGATGTCCAAAAATATGCAATAAGCATGTATTAGACTTTGAGGTCAAGTGACTATTCTCATCCATTCAATTAACATAAATATATTAAAAATCATGCGTAAAACTATGAAGAATGGTGGATTGATCGAGAATAATAGGCAAAATGAGCCCAATAAGTTACCCATTTTTGGGGCTCATCATCACCCTCCTGCTAAATGTGTTGCTCATCCTCTGAGCAAATAATCCAGCTCATCATCTTTGATTGCTTGGACTGCCTCCCTAACATCCCAAGCTTTCGAGGTGATGTCCTCCTCTCGGTCATGGAACCCTGCTTTTCTCTCTACTTCCTCCCACTGCCTATGTTCTTCTTCTTCTTTGACCCCTTCCAGCAGTCCCAAAAGCAATGGAGGACTGAATTTTAGGCCAATCCAGCTGGCCTGTAGATTTTTCATTGACTGTTTGTAGAGAGGTACTCTAGCTAAAGCCTCCCGCATCTTGGTTGGGGAGTGGTACTCCCTCATTTTCAGACTGTGGGACAAGGTGTCCCATCTCCTGATGCAATCATGTATGCAATTATCACCCAACAGTCTCTCCATGTCCTCAAAGTGTGTGATGGCCTGAGATTGTCTTTCAATGTAATCTGGGAGAACCTGAGGGTTGTTGGCTAGGTGCTGATGGACATACACTAAAGTTGAGGGATCTTCTGGTTCTACTCCAATCATGAGTGGCTCACTTAGCTCCCTGTCCATAACTTCCCGAATTTCTCTGCCCTCTTTTCCTCATGGTTTAACCAAGAGGCCATGGCCATTAGTTGCACAACTCCCAATGCTGCATTGGGGTCCCATAGGTTCATGTTTGGAAGTGCCAAGTTGTGTAAATAGAATTTTGCTATCTTGGCCTTGTCTTCCGCTAAGCTACTGTCACACAAATACATGAACTAATTGTAGTTCTGGAATGGAGTGGTGCCCCTTTAGGCTAGTGTGTTAATTTGAAATTGCAACCATTGATCCTTAAGATATAATGCATATGAATTTGTAGGTTTCCTGCATTGTAAGGCTTCTACTGCCCAGTTGGCCATGCAGGCCATTTGTGCTTCTTTCTCTTGCACCTGTTGTTTCAAAGCCTATATTTCTTCTGCTACTTGTTACTCTTTTTCCTGTAGCAATTTGGTTAGCATCTCAATATCAGTTGGCAGCTTTTCTTCTCTCTGTTGTTCCTGAGTTGTCTTCCTATTTGCTGGAGGTCTTTCTTGCTGCTACTGCTCTACCACAATGGATGGTCTATCTTCCTTATGACTTTCCTACAGCTACAACTGCTTCCCTAGCAGCTCATTCTCTTCCTGTAATTTGGCTCTCTGACTGCTTTCCATGTGTCTTACCATGGCCAACTCTTTCCTTGATTCCTTTAGCTATTCTTTTAGGTGGCCTATTTTTGCAACACCCTTGGATTTGGCAATCTTGATCCAAATGTGAGTCCAAACCCTCTCTGTTCCAATGCAAAGAAGAGGGGTATGACAAACGTTTTTGGGATAATTTTCCCACCTTCCAACAGGTTGCAATATGATCCTAAGCCAGGCTAAGGGCTCAACTCCAGTATTTCTTTAGTCTTTTCTTCCCCCTGTGGTTGTCTAGCTGCCTTCTCCTCCAATTCCTTGGTTTCTTTTAACTTCGCCAGAGTTTCCTGTAGAGCTGTTTTGAGTCCATCATCCTAATTCTATCCCTCCAGGTGAAGGCTTTTGGGCTTCCTCTTTCATAGGTGATGGATATTTTTGAAGGAGACTCTTCTTTTGGTGTAGTGATTGTGTCCTCAATGACAATTGGTTCTTTTGATTGTGGTTGGGATTTTCCCATTTTGATCCATGTGCTCCTCCTGGCTTTGAAGTACATTGAGGTTTGTCTCTTTCTCTTTCCTTTTTGTTTTGCAGGTGCGCTTAATGCAGCAAGCACAGTTGCTGCCTCCCTTGCCAACTTTTCAGATGATTTCTCCTCTTGTTGTTTTTTTTCCTTGCTTCCTATAGAAATCTCTGTGTCCACTATTTCTGTCTGTGTTTTTTGAATTCTCAGGGTGTGTTTTTCCTTTTTCTTTCTGGGTGCCTACTTTGGTTGTGGGAGCCTTCATCTGGGCTTTCTCAGCTTTTTATTTTCTACTCTGCATCCTCTTTTCCCTTGGTGTTTCTGGTGTTGTTTCCTCCTCTATTTGAAGCTCAACAGTCTTGCCAATTTATTTCTATTTTTCCTGTGCTTTCTCTATTTTTCCTTTTGCTTGGATGCCCTGTGTGCCCTCATCATTGTTTTTCTCCATTTCCTCAGCTTTCTCCCCCTCCTCGCTACTGGATGGAGTGATGTTTTCATCAAAAGTCCTAATGTTATCATTTCTGGACATGTTTCTGAAGATTTCCCAAGATATGGGGACAGTGTAGGTGTGTAAAGCATCTTCAACAAACAGTTTTATAAGCCCATGGTGGGCCAACTGGTCTGGGATCCCTTCATTTAACTTTGTACCACATTTAATTAGGGACTAGAGAAGGAAATATGGGATGCTTAGTTTCTTGTTTGAAGGGAAGTCAATCCCATGCCTTAATTCACTTAACAACCTGAAATGGTATCCATAGATGATGCTAAACCTCCCTTCACATGCAATGTACTTCATAATTTGATAACTAACTTCACTCCAGAGAGGGGGAAGACTTGTCCTTCTAACTCCATTTTTATCCTCTACAGGATGCTCCTCGGGTAGAAAGAATGTTTTCTTAGCAATTTGGCCCAATGATCTCTCTTCCTTGCTCCAAGGGAGCCCCAATGGTAGACCAGTAAATCTACTGATGAGCTCAGGGGTGAGTTCTAGGGTCAAACCCCTAAAACTAACTGTGGCATGTGTCCTTGAATGTGGTCTCAAGGATATCAGAAACTCTTCGGTTATCTCTTCATCAAGACCCTGAATTTTGTTAAAGAAGGATATCCAATTTGCTCTGGTGAAAAGGTCCACCACCTCAGGGTGCTCATACAGCTTGCTGGAGTATGAGGGCTCTTTCCTTATGAATCCCCCTGGCATGGTGTTGAGTGTTCTTCTTATGTATTAATCAGAAAAGGAAATGCTCAGGAAAACAACAGTCAACCACTGAAAATAGAGGATAGCTGAATTTGGTGTCTTTTGAAACCAGGGAGGAGTTTCTCTTATGTTCCTCACAATACTAGATAGCAATAATTCCCTTTTTTTTGTCACCCAGAATTCGACTATCAGTTTATTGAAAGGAGAATATTGTTTTTGCAGAACAAAGCATAAGGGCACAAATTCTCTTCTCAACACATAGATAGATATGTAAATTTAGTTTTTCATGCACACAGGGTGGCCTCTACTACAACATATATCTTCTTTACGGGAGAATTTTAAAAATGATGAGGAGATTTCAGAGTGCAGAGAAAGAACTTACACAAATATAGTGAAACATGCAGGCAATCTTTCACGGTTTGTTGAATACACAGTTAGACTTTTATTTTTCAAACTGATGTCGTTCAATTCACAACCTTACATCAACAAATTGCACACAAAGAAGTTCTCTCAGGCCTACCTCATTTGGAGTTTGAAATTCAATGAAAACTCTGTGTTCCCTCCTGCCAAGTGGTTCTTTGACTTTCTTGTAGAACCCTTCATGTAGATATCTCCCAGTTCCTGTAGAATGGAAGTATGCTTCCGCTAGAGCCCGATAAGAGAGAGATTTTTTTAAAATAGCCTGAAAAACTGGTGGAGGATGACTGGTTAACTTCTTTTGGAAGTGGTGGATATGTACTCCAGTTGAGAATGTCCTGAGTGCAGAATGAACAGAAGGTGGTGCATGTCTCGACTGAGCGTGTTTTAACTGTGGTGTGATTCGTGGTGTAGGGGTGAGGTGGCCGGACTGGACCATTAATCCGACATTACAGCCATAATGTTTTTGTGTGTTTCTGACTGCCATCACCTCCGCTCTCCCATTACCGCCACCACCACTACCAGTCCCGACGATTTCTCTCTAAATGGACACTACACACATTCTGGCTGCACATCTAATTGACAATTTTGAATGTAGCGGGGCTCGTTCGGATCTCACGAAGATATGCAACTGGTCGAGGGTGGCCAGTTGACTGTCCACCAATTTCACCCAATTCAAACCATTCCCATAGTCATGCAACTTTTGAAATATGATTTATGCAATTGAAGAATGAGTTTAGGCACTTACCTGCGGGGTCGCAGCCGTGTTATGCAGATTTCAGGTTTTGGAACCCCATTCCTTCGTTTACTGTTGCTACCTGCATACTGCATGCTTAGCCTCTACTGCTTCTTATGTTCTTACGTCCAAGAAGAGCTTCATGCATGTCTCTTCTTCCATACTTTTCTATCCCTATCTCTGGAGTATGTCTTTCAGTAGGATCAGCTGCTACAAGATTCTTGTAGGATGTCCTGTGGCTGCTTCTCCTCCTGGAATGCAAGCTAGAATGAGCAGGGCTATGCTACGGACGAGGGTCTTAGTATATGAGGAATCTAGACGGAGGGTAATAGGTATGGTGAGTAAAACTACTGCTTGATTTGTCATTAAGGAGTTTTTGTTGGCATTATGAAAAAAAAGATTCTTGTGTGTGATTTTGCAGGAACATAAAAAAATGAGTGCAATGGAGGTGTATGGAGATGGAAACAGGGGTGTTTACAAGCATCATGGATAGGTTCCCAACATTCAGGTCCTCTTCGGAGATCAATTCTGGCTTGTTTGCAGGTTCTACAAGAACTTCCTGTAGAAGACATAGAACTTCCTATAGAAGGTGAAATCCTAGTCCGAATGAGACCAAATATTATGAAAGGGTAGTGGTCATGGAGGAATGGATGGTGAGGGATGCTGGCAGCCTAGTGCTAACCTCTGTCCTTGTCTTATGCGATCCTCCTAATCCTGCAATTTCCTTCCTGCAACCTGCAATTATTCAATAGAAATTAGGTTTCTCTTTTCCTCTTTCTTTTTTCTTCTTCGTTTTTTTTTTTTTTGAGACAGCTGGGGTGCCTCCAGGAGGTTTTCACCCTCACTGTCTACCCTAGGTGCCTCCAGGAGGTTTTCACCCAAGGATCTTTTATTTTTTATTTTTTATTTTAATATTTTCCAAGGTGTTGGTGGAGTGGAGGTAGGGGCCTATTCCAGTACCAATATTGATTTATCTAGAGTTTCAATGAACTCCTGCTTAGAAAGTGGCTTCCTGTAGATTTTCAATCGATGCCCATCGACGAGCATGGGGATGACTTCTTCATCAATGGTCCTGATAAGGACTGAACCATTGTCGTTGCATCTCTCCAATGTATATGGTCCCAGCCATCTTGTCCTCAGCTTCCCTTTGAAATTCTTATATCTTGAATAATATAACAACGCCCAATCTCCTGTCTGAAACTGTTTTTCTTTATGGTATCAGTCTTGCCATATCTTCCTCTGAAGTTGGACCACCTCTGAGTGCAGAAGGGCCTACATTCTCTGTTCATCTATTCCATTCAACTGAAGCAATCTTTCCTGTTGTGCATGGCTGAGATCTAGGTCCAGCTAAGCTGCCAACCTCAAGGTGTTATATTCAAATTCTATGGACATCAAAGCCTTCTTCCTGTAGACCAGCTCATAGGGTGTGAAACCTGTTGTAGTTTTCCAAGTAGTGTTGTAGGCCTAGGTGGCCTCAACCAAGTCATCTAGCCAATCTTATCTAATGTTGCTCACCACTTTAGTCAAAATCTCCTCCAAAGCTCTGTTAGTGACTTCCACCTACCCATTTGCTTATGGATGATAAGGGGTGGAAGTTTTGTGCTTAATCTTGTGATGAGTGAGAAAATATTCAATCAGGTTAGGGGTAAACTGACTTCCTTGATCTGTGACTAACTCCCTTGGGTAGCCAAACTTGTAGAAGATATTTTCCCTCAAAAACTCAGCCACTTTTTCTTCTATTGCTGCCTTGATTGCATTTGTTTCTACCCACTTTTTCAGGTAGTTCGTGCACACAATGATGTAAGACTTCCAGTTTGAAGGAGGGTTGGTAGGACCCACAAAGTCCATGCCCCACTTCTCAAATGGCTCGAAATTCACTTGAGGTTGGAGTGGCATCTCATCCTTTGGATTCGGTTTCCAAATCTTTTGACATCGGTCACATTGGCTAATGTATCTCCTGACCTCCTGATGAAGAGTGGGAAAATAGTAACCTGCATGTAGAATTTTGAAAGCGGTTCTTTTTGCTACAAAGTGACCTCCACACGGTCCATCATGACAGGTTAGGAGGACTTCAAAAACTTCCTCTTCCTTGACAAAACACCTCAAAATCTGATATGGGCCAAGTTTGAACAGGTTACCCCCAATCCAAGTGAATGGGGCTCTTGTCCTAAGGATATTGCTCTTCTCTTTTGAGGATAGGTGTAGCAGGAAATGTACTAAAACCAAGTAATT
>APFE030905281.1:7105-38701 GCA_000404065.3 Pinus taeda
TAAAATTATTTATACCCTTTATCATAGTCAAACTAGCCATTATCCAATCAATTCTAGCTATTGATTTTTAGTCGTTGAGTCATGGGATACTCTACCCTCACTATTTAATGTGCTAAGTGAGATCTGCTCATTCAATTTGTCCTGACGATGAACCACACTGGTTGGTTCGAAACGCGTCGACACAATTTTTTCTATGTCATTTTTGCCGAAGATTCTTCAAAAAATTGATATGGATTATAGAAGTCTCAATTCAATAAAATTGTTACTATTATCAATCAATATTATTAATAATTAATTATAATAATAAATAACAATTATTTATTATTATTTTATTAAAAATAAACCAAATAAGATTGATTTAATTTAATTTTTTATAATAATTAATCTATTAATTTACAATAATAATTAATTTTCAATATGTATTATGGGAAAATTAAAAATAAAAATAAAGTTTACAATTAATTTTTTATTATAATTATTATGATTTTAATTTATTATTTATTATTATTAAACAATTAATAATTAATTGTAAACTCAAAAGATTAAAATTAAAAACTCAAGGGATAAATATTAAAACCCCAAGTGATTAATCTTGAGAGCCAAGAGATTAATATTATAAATCTTTGGGATTACTATTATAAATGTAAGTGAATGATATTTTTGGCCGGATCTGCCCCTAAAAATCCGCTGCTGCTGCCGCTCTGCGCGCGCGCGCGCCTGAGCCTGCCCTCGGCCTGAACCCGCTTCTGTTGCTGCTCTCTCGATCAGACTCATGGATCCCCCGGATCCGCCAGGGGGGGATCCAACACTGCAACAAGCCTTTTCAAATCTGATTAAATCTCTGCCACAGCAAAGACCAAGACCAACGACAACCAAGTTCGTTGAAAAACTAGATGTGTTACAGGAAGTTCTTTTGCCTCCTGCCATTCCTCGCATGGCAGCCATCTCACTAGCTGAGAAAGGATTAATCGGCCAATTTACAGGACTATGGCCCTCACCCAAAACTGTGCAAAGGTGGGTTGAGCGAACTTGGGCAGACAAGATTCAAGGGAAAATATCAATAAGGTTTTGTGGCAGAGGATACTACACCTTTCATTTTGAAACTAACGAGGACAAGGACCTGATATTCAGAAACAGGCCTTACTTCATGGATTCCAGGGGACTCTATCTCAACAAATGGACCCTGGATTTCGATCCAAAACTAGACATTCCGAGTGTCGTTCCTGTCTGGGTTAGGCTTCCCCATCTTCCTCTCCACTGCTGGGGCGACGATTCGGTCAAGGAAATAGGAAATGCGGTTGGAAAATATATAGATCATAGTGAACCCAAGGACAATATGCAAGCCTATGCACGAATATGTGTTGAAGTTGATCTGGGGCGCAGACTACCAGAAGCAATCAAACTGAAAGTGGACGACTGGTGCCATATTCAATAGCTGGACTATGAACAGATACCCTTCAAATGCAAGGTATGTCATGAATACGGACATTTTGCTAATAGATGCCCCAAACTTATAAATGTAGAATCAACAGAGCAAGAGGGGCAATGGGAAACGGTAAAAAGGAAAGAAACGACTTCATCCCTTAAGCAAACAGAATCTGAAACCCTGGGACCATCCCAACATCAACCTTCCCATCCTCATTCATCCCATCAACACCCCTCCTCATCCTCTCAGCAGCCCCCTCCTCATTTCCCCTCCTCCCCCCCTCGACCCTCAAATCCCTCCATCCCTCCTTCTTCCAACCCTTTCGCAACACTCTTTGAAGAAGAACCTGAACAGGAGCCACCCTCATCTGATCAGCATCTCCATCCCTCATCCCTCTCAGCCCTCCCTCGATACCACATCAACAAGGATCACTAGAAGCTCATCAAAGGACCATGGGGCATCCAATGATATTCCAAAAAAGCATGGGCCAGGTAGGAAGTCAGCTAAACAACAGAGAGAAGAAAGCATAGAAAGATATAGCAATAGGATCTCAGACGCCGATAGAAACCTACATCCTAGGAATCTCGGACAAGGAAAATAACAACAAAGGCAAAGAGAGGCGAGCACCTCATCACACCACCGGTAAATCATGATGAAAATGCTGTCTTGGAACAGCAGGGGATTAGGGCACCCCTCCAAAAAAGCAGCCCTCAAGGAGCTAATCCAAAGTGAAAAGCCCGATATTATCCTTATCCAAGAGACAAAGCTCGATCAGTCCGAAATCAGCAGACTCATTGATCAACAAAAGCAGTACTATGGCTGCACCAGTGAAGCAAGAGGAGCCTCAGGAGGCATTCTAACAATGTGGGACAACAACAAATGGAGCTGCAACTTCATCAAAACTCAACAGAACTGGATAAGTGTAAAATTGGAAAGCAAGGACAATGGAACTGAGGTTAAAATATACAACATCTATTCACCGAACCACTAGAGGGAAAAAGAAGTATGCTGGAACACTCTGGAGGCAGACTTAGAGGAAGACCATGATAACAACCTTATTTTAGCAGGGGATTTAAACTTGGTCATGCACTCCAATGAGAAAAGAGGAGGAAACTTCAGCGGAGATCCTTACAGAAACCGACTTGAGCACATCATGCAGGAGAAGGATTTGGTCGATATAAAGCCCAAGAACCGAAGGTACACCTGGAGAAATAGGCGATTACGAGCCAGTAATATTATGGAAAGGCTTGACCATTTCCTCATCAACATCGCTTTTCTATCCTCCTTCTCCAACGGTCAGTCAGACATCCTCAATATCTCCGCTTCGGACCATTATCCAATCACCCTTACCTTGCAAAGTCATAGCCAACTCGGACCCCTCCCCTTTAAATATTCCTCCCTTTGGAACCAAATCTCTGTAGCTCGAGAAATGGTGAAGCAAGCTTGGTTACAGCATGTGGAAGGCTCCCCAATATACATTTGGGAAACAAAGCTGAAGCAAACAAGGCAAGCCCTTAAGTCATGGGCAAAGACCAACTACCAGGAACCCGAGTTATTAAAAAAGGACATAAAAAAAAACCTCGAGGTAATACAACAAAGTATTGAAGCGGTAGGACTTACCCAGCAAGCAAAACAAGAAGAGATAAGATTGTATACTCAGCTATGACAAACAGCTAGAGATGAGGAGATCAAATGGAGGTTAAAATCAAGACAGATATGGCTGCGCGAAGGAGATAAAAACACCTCCTACTTTCATAAACAAGCTATAGTCAGGAAGGCAAGGAATACAGTTAGCACAATTAAAGATAGTGAAGGGAACAACTACGAGACCCAAGACTCCATAAAAGCAGCTGCAACCTCCCACTTCAAAAATCTCCTAACAGAGGACAAAAGCGAGGAGGATTACTCAAGTTTACTTCAACATATGACTAGAGAAGTCACTCAAGGAATGAACAACAAGCTCACCCAAGAAGTTGAAGAGGAAGAAGTCCAAAAGGCCATCTGGAGCCTCCACCCGGACAAAGCTCCAGGTCCTGACGGGTTCCCGATCAGTTTTTACAGAGAATACTGGCCGATGATCAAAAAGGACCTCCTCAAGATGATACGCTGGGTCCTTCGGAAAGGAAAATTAGGGGGTTACACCAACTCAACTTATTTAGCTCTAATCCCAAAAGAGAACAGGCCCACTACCTTCTCTAGATTCCGACCCATATCCTTATGCAATTCTGCTTACAAAATAATTACAAAAATTTTGTCTTCAAGACTCAAGCCTCTTCTCTCCTCCTTAATCTCAGAAAATCAGGGAGGTTTTCTAGCCAATAGACACATCTCTAACTCCATTCTTCTCGTTCAAGAAGCCATCCATTCTAGTATTAGTCGAAAGGAAAAAGGATTTATCCTAAAACTAGATCTTGCCAATGCCTTTGATAGGGTCAGACACTCCTTTCTATTTGTTGTACTGCACAAAATGGGATTCAATACCTCCTTCATTAACATGATCAAAGCATGCATCTCTAACCCCTAGATTTCCCCTCTGGTGAATGGAAGACCTTGTGCAGCCTTTCAATCCTCCCGAGGTCTCAGGCAAGGCTGCCCCCTGTCCCCTTATTTATTTATCCTTATGGCTGAATCCCTTAGCAAAGCCTTGGACTACAACCGAAGAACAGGCCTAATCACAGGCATCCAATTCGAGCAGGGCACAAAGAATATTAACCACTCCCAATTCGCAGATGACACCCTCTTGATGGGAGGAGCCTCGAACACCATTGCAAGGCGCTTCAAAAAGATCCTGGATCAATTCATGGACTATTCTGGAGGAAAATTTAATTAAGTTAAAAGCTGCATCTATGGATGGAATGCAACAACTCACACCATTCACAGCATTGCAAACATATTAGGGGTCTTATATAAGCTAGATTGGAGCCACTTCACCTATCTAGGGATGCCGGTGAGTATGGGACCTCTGAAGACCGAAACTTGGAACAAAATCCTTGACAAAATCAAAAGGAAAATCTAGCAATGGGGATCTATGTGGCTGAACCCAGCAGGACGCCTCGTTCTTCTAAAATCAGGTTTGATCTCTCCTCCCATCTATCGCTTTTCATTGATACAAGCTCCAATGACCTTCCATCATAAATTGGAAAAGGCTCTTAGACACTTCCTCTGGCAAGGAGGGAAAACGGAGAAGAAAAAGTTCAACTTGGTTAGCTGGAAGAATGTCATCCAACCCCAGGAAAAAGGAGGACTTGGAATAAGGTCTCCAAAACTATTGAATTTAGCTCTTGGGGCTAAAATTGTTTGGAGGATAATTACAAGGGACACAGCTTGGTGGAAATCAGTTCTAGAAGCCAAGTATCTCAACAGCACTAGGATCCAGCTACTGGAAACCAATATCCCCAACAGAGACAGCTCCAACATCTGGAAATTATGTAAGAAAATCATTCCCTTTATGATCCAACACATCTCAAAAGTTCCAGGAGGGGGGAACAGCATCAGTATCTCCAATGACAGAATTCTAGGTCAGCGCCCTATTGGGTCCAACACAGATGCAATTCCAGCCATAAACTGGCTAAATAACAGAGGAATCTGGTGCCTAGCTCAAATTGCACAGTGGGGAAATCCCTCTCAAGCATGGACAGGCTGGACTCTACCGGATTATCCAAGGGAATTAGAAACAAGTTTCCTCGCACTAAAGAGCCATCTGCATAGTAAAGCTCCGATTCAAAGAGGAGGAAAAGATAGCTATCGCTGGGATCCTACGGGAACCCTTTATACAGCTAAAGCAGGGTATCATCATCTATGTGAAAGTGCCTCTCCACAGGCCATCTGGAGTCATTAGAGATTGGTTTGGAAGGCGGAAGCCCCTCCTAAAGTAAAATTCTTCCGCTGGCTCCTCTTGAAAGGTAAGGTCTTAACAGCTGAAAACTTTAAAAAAAGGGGCATCCTGGGCCCTTCCAGGTGCCCAAATTGTTGCCAAGCAGAAGAAACAATGCAACATTTGTTCATAGATTGCCAAGTAGCCGTAAAATGTTGGAAAGATATGGATTCAGTTGGGGAAGTCGATTGGGATCCAAAGCCATCCATAGCAGAAACAGTCTACAATTGGAAGAAACTTTGCCCATGGAAAAGCAAGAAGAGTAAATTAACACAGCCGATATGGAACACAATACCTTTAACTCTTCTTTGGAGCATCTGGTTAGCCAGAAATAAGAAGGTTTTTCAAGATAAAGGATACAACATTAGAATCATGTGTCATAAAGCCAAGAGCTTAGCAGTGGAAGCTGTTACAACTCGCACTCACAGCAAAATCAAGCTCAACAATTGCAATACAAAAGAAAGAAACTTGATTAATTATGGACATGGTAGCATTATCAGCGCCCAGGAACTAGAAAAAGAAAATCCGCATTTGAAGGAGCCAACTATAGTTTGGAAACTGAGGCTTAAGGAAGAAGAATTTGCTCTCTGGCTGAGAAATTGCAACAGATACTACCTGTTCTTCGATGGTGCCTCAAAATCTAATCCTGGCCTAGCAGGCGTAGGAGGCCTCATCTGCAACGCAAATGGCGAGCCTATCTTGCATTCCAAATGGGGATTGGGTGAACTCTCCAATAACAGGGCTGAGGGATTGGCCTTGTTCCAAGGACTCACCCAATTGATCAAGCTGGGAATCACAAAGGTTAATGTCTTTGGTGACTCTGCGATCATAATTCGGCTCATGGTGCAAAGGCAAAGTTCGCCAAATACACTGCTGCAACAAATCAACAACAAGAATCAAATATTACACGGCATGTTGGAGGAGGCCCACTACTATCATATCCTTCGGGGTCTCAATAAAGATGCTGACAAATATGACAGCAAGGCCTATGAACACCCCAAAGGCCAACTCAGCTGCAATGATATCTTGTCCACTCAACCACTACCATGAGAACCGCGCATATAGTCAGCACATGGAGCACTGTAACCAATAGAATCTGCCACTGCAGGCAAATCAGCAAAGAAGAGGACAGAATAGATAAGGTTGAGAGGAAATGCATCAGAAGCCCAATCAGGCAATCAGTTCAGAGCATGGGAACCAGGATTCACAAAGAAGGAAATCGTCCTCGCCATCAAAAACTAGATTTTGGTCAAGATATGCATTGGAAGAAACAGAGGAGCATCGGGATGTGCAGCTCCCCCTCCCATCATCACATTCAGAGAAATTCTTTATATATCCCTGTTATGCAGACTCAACACCCCACAGTTGAAGCTTATCTTTGTAAGCCAAAGAGCGTAATCGCAGCCGAGTTTCACCAAGCTATTTGTGATAGCTTCTGTCAGCCCGAGTATATATCCCCAAGCGTTCTTAGCATCCCCGAGAGCAGTGCTGCTCTTAATAGCAGCAAGATAAATCTTCAGAAGCAAGGAGACAAACAAAGGATCAGTGCCAACAATCAGTTAAAGAGATCAATGGAGCGTCCTGAACAATGTTTCCATTGCAGGGATCTGCAAGCCGAGTTTGAAGAAGTTCGAGCTCAACAGAGAGCGTTGGAGGACCAAGTGCGCATTTTGGAGACCAGGCTCGAAGAACAATTAAAAATCCTCCATGAAAAATATAGAGCGGAGATGAATCTCTTTTGCACAGGGTACACTCCCTTCATGAGTAGTTCAGTAGTTTAAACAATAGATGCAGCCATGCAGAAGAAAGGATCGAAATCCTCAAGCATATGATTGAAAACAAAGATGCTACACCCTCCTCCAGTGCAAACCCAATCGAAGCTGACCAGGATCCAGAGGGATCAACTGCAAGGAAGATGAGCCATATTGAGATTGATTAGTCATGTTTTGCAAATGTAAATTTTGGGGCCGGTAGTATGTAAAAATCTATAGTAGTATAAGCAGTACTAGGGACAGTCAAACCAAAGTCAGAACCAAGGAAAGATACCTTTTTGTGATTCCTTGGCTTCAAAATGCTCTTGAAGCATCTTATGTATGGCAATCTGCCTTCTTTTTTTAGATTAATACATAGCACCCGATCTTTGTCTAAAAAAATATTATAAATGTAAGTGATTATTACTATTATAAATTGAAGGCATCAATAAACCCAAGGCAATTATATTATAAACCCTAGAAATATGAACCCTTATATTAATAAATCCAAGGGATTGATAATATGAACCCAAGGCATTAATACTTAAAACCAAGGGATTATAAACCCAAGGGAATAATATTAAACACAAGGTATATAAACCCTTAGATAAATATTATAAACCCTAAAATAAACATGGTTGACCAAGGTTTACCATTGTTGATTTTCATATTGAGGTCATCTTTGTCACAATGTGACCATGGTTGACCATACTCGGTTTTCATATTGAGACAATCTTTCTTACAATGTGATGTTTGACCATGGTTGACCATGGTTGACCATCATTGACCATGGTTGATCTTCATAGTGAGACAATGGTTCACCATGATTTTAAACCCAATGGATTTATATTAAACACAACAATTAATATTATAAACCTTATGAATAATATGAAAATCTAGGAATATGAACCCTTAGATTAAAAACCTAAGTGAATAATATTAAACCCAAGGGATTAATATTATAAACTGTATGTATATAAACCCTAAAATAGACATGGTTTATCATGCTTGATTTTTATATTGAGACAATATTTGTCACAATGTGACATTTGACCATGGTTGATTTTCATTGAGACAATTTTTGTCACAATGTGACACTGGACCATGGTTGACCATGATTGACCATGGATGACGATGGTTAACAATGACTGATGATGCTTGATTTTCATATTTATACAATCTTTTTCACAGTGTGACATTGACCCATGGTTGACCATGATTGATTTTCACATTGAGACAATCTTTTTCAAATTGTGACATTAGACCATGGTTGACAATAATTAATTTTCATGTTGAGACAATCTTTGTCACAATGTGACATTAGATGACGATTGACCATGATTATAAACCGAAGGGCTTTACATTAAACCGTAGGATTAGTATAATAAACCCTATGAGTAGTATTATACCCTAGGAATATGAACCTTTTGATAAACAAACCCAAGGAATTGATATTATAAACCTAAGGGATTGTAAACCCAAGGGAATTAAATATTAAACCCAAGGGATTAATGTTATAAATGCAAGGTATATAAACCCTAAGAGAAATACAATAAACCCTAAAATAAACATGGTTGACCATGCTTAGTGTTCGTATTGAGACAATATTTGTCATAATGCGACCTTGGACCATGGTTGACATTCATATGGAGACAATATTTGTCACAATGTGACGTTGGACCATGGTTGACCATGATTGATTTTCATATGGAGACAATCTTTCTCAAAATGCGATGTTGGTCCATGGTTAACCATGATTGATTTTCATATGGACACAATCTTTGTCATAATGCAATTTTCGACAATGGTTGATTTTCATATTGAGAAAAGATTTGTCACAATGTGATATTGGACCATGTTTATAAACCCAAGGGATCTATATTATACCTAAGGATTAATATTATCAACCCTATGAATAATATTATACCTTAGGAATATGAACCCTTAGATTAATAAACTGAAGGGATTGATATCATAAACCCAATGGAATAAAAACACAAAGGATTAATACTAAAAACCCTAAAATAAATGGGGTTGACCATGGTTTACCATGGTTGATTTTCATATTGAGACAACCTTTGTCACAATGCAACATTGGATCATAGTTGACCATGGTTGATTTTCATATTGAGGCAATATTTGTTAGAATGTGACATTGGACCATGGTTGACCATAATAATAAGCCTAAGGGATTTATATTAAACTGTAAGATTAATATTATTAAACCTAGGGAATAATATTAAATGCAAGGGATTAATATTATAAACCCTAAGATAAATATTATAAACCATAAAATAAACATGGTTGACCATGGTTGATTTTCATATTGAGACAATCTTTGTCACAATATGATGTTTGACCACGATTGATTTTCATATTAAGACAATGTTTGTCATAATGTGACACTGGACCATGGTTGACCATGGTTGACCATGATTGACCATGATTGACCATGGTTGGAAATGGTGACCATGGTTGATTTTCATATTTAGAAAATCTTTGTCACAATGTGGTGTTTGACCATGGTTAAATATGGTTAACCATTGTTGACAACGATTGGCCATGACTAACCATGGTTGACCGTAGTTGTCCATGGTTGATTTTCGTATTCAGACAATTTGTCTAAATATGACATTGGACCATGATCTACTGTGCTTGAAAATGGTTGGGCATGGTTGAACATAGTTGATTTTCATATTGAGACAATATTTTTCACAATTAGACATTGAACCATGGTTGACCATGATTAAAAACTCAAGGGATTTATATTAAACCCTAGGATTAATATTATAAACCCTATGAAGAATATTATACATTAGGAATATGAATCCTTAGATTAATAAACCGAGAGAATGATATTATAAACCCAAACAAGTAATAAACCTAAGGTATTAAGACTAAAAACCAAGAGAATAATATGAAACCAAAGATATTAATATTATAGACCCGAGGTATATAAACCATACACCTATATAATATCTAGCTTGGTGAGCTTAAAATTAAATTGTCATTATGATTATAAAAATTAGTTAGGGTTTCAATTTGATAAAAATAGGTTTCAATGGGTTTTAATGTCAACTATGATTAATATTTTATTTAGTATATTTGTGGGGATAAAAAAATATAAACAAAATAACCAAAGTTTTTCTCACTTATAATTGGTTGAGGTTGATCATATTAACGTACAAGAGACATCATTATTAATTCAAGTACCATTAAGTGAAGATGTTGGTAGTATCATGCAATGACCAGTACCGGGAGTGGACAAAAAAATAATACTATATAGAGCTTAGTAATAAATTGAACTTCACATTGTAATTGGCCTCTCTCATAATGTGAACAAAATGACATTTGAAAATTTGACGATATGTAATGATTTTGGAAATGAAAAGAACGCTCATAATGTTATGAAATCAAGAACGCCCATGATACTATTCTTCAAACTTGTAATTTTCGCGTAGCAATGCAGACAATGATACCATGAAAAACCCTTGAAACATAATTGTATCCATGGAAAGCATCTACTGCTGCAAAGAGTGTACCTGCAAATCAGAGTGATCGACTCATAAATATCCTCTTGGTAAATTTTATAGCAAAGGGACCAAGTCTAGTACGCTAGTGACCCAACCTTAACCTTGTCCATCTATGGCAGCTCGATCCACATAGAAATCCATGTCATTTTGTAAGAGAGAATGCAAGCACCTGTGCAATAATAGGTTTTTTTCCAGGAGAAAAAAATGTAACATTTTTATTAATAGGAAATGTTGTACATTGTAAAAGATCTTGTTCACATTATAGAGTATATATCCTCGATGAGAATGTAAAAAAAAAGGGGGGGAGCAGTCATAGAATTGCCAAGAAATTTTGCCTTATAGCTTCACATGGAAATAGAGCATATACATGATTCTAATAGAGTTGAGTCTAATTAATAAGACATATTGCAGAAGATTGAAAAAGGAAAATTACCAAGACACGCATCTAGTGACATGTGTAGGACGTGCATAGAGAAACAAAAATCAAATTGACTGAGGATAAGAGAGATCCCCTCAGAAAGTAGTTCATAATGAATTTTCCCTTGAAGAAGGGACAAAGCACGCTTGGAAATTGAATTTTTCTCCCGAAATTCATGTTGGAAGGAGATCTATGAGAAGAGGTGCTTTAGCCCGAAATACGCAACATCCATTTGAAAAGTGAGGGGATCTGTAAGGCGCTGAGATCCTAAATCCATGTTATCAGAGAAAGGGAGTCTCGAACAACTAGAATGCAATGAAGATTTAGCCATTGGGCCACCTGCAAGGCTCCCCATAAGGTGAGCATTTATGCTATGTTGTTGTCTCCCAAGCTAGCAAGCCACCTGAATTGATAGGTTAGAATTGAATTGATATGAAGCGAGAAACTAAATCTGCATCTCCCACTAGCGGAAGCTCCATTAAAAAAACAAATTGGGAAAATATTGACAAGTCAGCATGATCGATGTATATGGTAGATTGTTTGGGACACCAAAGGCCAAACTCTTGAAAGTGAGCAGCGAATTTGGATTGGGAGGAGTCTCTTCAAATGCCCAAAAGACGTATAGGGGAACAACCAAATGTTATTCTGATAGGAAGCCCCAAGAGGAAAGTGAGTCTTCTATGAAGGAGCTATCACTAATGACATGGGTCCCCAAGTGAGAGGATACTTTCTTCCAGATGTCCTACGTGAAAGGGCAATGAATGAAGAGGTGTATATAGTCTTCCAATGCATATTTGCAGTGAGGGAATCTACGAGGACCCACAAATCCTCTCTTCATGAGTGTGTCTCACATCAAAATCCGATTGTTCAATATAAGCCAAGTGAAACATATAATCTTGAGAGGTACATCCCAGGACCACAACTGTGCGATGAGTTTGGCACATCAAAGATTTGGAAAACATGAGATGATATGTTCATATAGTTTTGTAGCTGAAATTATTCCATCCATTAAATAACTGCCTCAAAACAAATAATCTAGATGGGAGGATAGCATGATTCCGGCCTGGCAAAGGTTGCTGCGATAAACTTCCCATTCAACAACCATATATTTAGGGATGCCAATTTCCCAAGCATGTGGCCATATTGGGGGAGACAAGAGTTTTTGAGAGCCCCTTGCAATGTTGGCCAGAGAGGAGTATCCCAACTGATTAAGGGAGATGATGATGGGGGAGGATAAGTGGGTTCTTCTAGGCATGCCTCTGATGGCATCCATCCCCACATTGACCTCTAACCCATTACCAATAACCCAAACAAGGTTACTGCAACGCAAAGGGACTGCACTATGTAGGCTTCCCCAAGTTGCAAACATGCATTTAGTGGATGGAACAACACTGCTAATCCATTCCTCCAATCCACTGTTATGTAGATATTTTGTAGCCATGATTTTTTGCCATAGACCCTGTTCTCCGAAGATGTGCCATAGATTGGTACACAAAAGAGCCAAATTGAAATTTTTGAAATTAAGGATGCCCCGTCGTCCAATCTTAATTTTTCTAGAGATTAGATTGAGCATAGAAAGGGGGATTTTTCTTTTGGTGCCAAATCCCAACCATAGAAAATGTTTCACAATGGATTCAATCTTCTTCATAGCAGATTGAGAGATCTAAAATATATTCATCCAATATACAGGGATGCTTTGGAATACAGCTCGAAACATGACAACCCTACCTCCAAGAGTTAACCACCTATGATCCCAACGACATAACATTCACTCTAATTTGTTAGCTAGCCAATCCCAATCTAAAAGCTTTTAATTGCTAGGTTTCAAATGGTATCCTAGGTATTTGAAGCCATTTGATAGTGGGGAAATATTTATCTCAGACATGGTAGCAATTTCGATTATCTCCATTGAGGAACCATCATAAAAAATAAGTAATGTTTTTTTATTAATGTTAAGCTGAGATGCATTGCTGAATTTCAAAAAAATATTGTGGAATGCTTCCCATTTAGTGATTTTTGCTTCCACGACAATAATAGCTGCAACTGAGAATCTATGATAAAAAGAATATCATTCTCCATTCGATTTAATTAGAATAAGGGACTGAGACAGGAAATGATGCTATAATTGAGCCAAGAGGCTCATTCTTCTCCATTCCATTCAATTAGAATAAGGGACTAAGACAGGAAATGACACTATAATTGAGCAGAGGGGCTCATTCTATACCTTTTAAAATAAAAATTATGTTCTGAATAGAAAAATAATGTAGGCTATAATTTAAAAAAAATGAATATGTTGTAAAGTAATAGAAGTAAAAAAAAAATATGTGAATGAAATGTCTAAAACTTATGTTTTCCAAACATATTCAACAAGTGATTTAAATAAACTATTGAAGATGTGTTAACTAATTTATGTCTATATATTATATATATATATATATATATAGAAGAAAAAAAAAATTATGGCTAAAATTTTTATTTGGTCCTATATATACACTATTTAGCATTCAAAAATACAATTTAAACAATGACTATGCTAGTCTAATTTCAAGTGAAAATTGTACGAAAGCAAGCAAGATGCGACAGACATGATGTCTAATCCACAATTGTGACCCTCCAACACTCGTGGACATCGTCCCATTGGTTTTTCTTGATTTCTTGGAGGCTTTTCTCAATTTCTTGTAGCTCCTTGATTAGATTGCTTCCCTGTAGAGAATCTTTAGGGGCCACTCTTTTCAAATAAGCGCCCTCTCTCAGCAACCAAATTATGTCCCTTACAGCAAAGTGATATTTCAAAGCACTGGACATCAGAAACAGACAGACGAAAGTTGGCTCATCCACCTATCCTCAGGGTGGTGTTTTAGTTCGACTACCTACCCTCATAGCTTACAAGAAACACTAAACACTTCAACTCTGGTTACTAATGAAATGAAATAAAATGATATTTTAACGTCCATGAGACTAAAAATAGTCTATAGGGCCATCGGTTCCCTACTTTTTGCCTTTTGTAATTCAATCATTTTCCTAATCAAATTGATAATGAGTTTGCCCAACCTTCCAAGAATCCCCTTAGTGAAAAGATAATGCCAAGAAACCAATGCTAACATATTCCCCTAATTTCCTTTATGTCTTTGAACACATCACATTCCAAAATGAAATGTTTTTCTGATTCCATTGCCCCAGACTTGAAAAATGTGCACACTCGTTCTTCCCAAGCTCCTTTACGCCTTTTCCTCCATCCTGTTTGACACCAAAGTTGATGCGAGAAAGTTGATGCGAGTTGGTTATTAATTGAGAAATAAGAATATTTTCCTTCCACGGAATGCTAGCTCTAATGAACTCTTTTTGGCGTAGATCACATGTAGGGTTGAATTCCTCAATGTAGTACTTATTCTTTCTATCTAACTCTTTTCCCCATACCCGTTTATGAAACTTTTCCATCAAAAAAGAAAAAAAAAATTAGTTCCTTGCTATTTGTGGGACATGCATCATGGTAGATATTACATTTTTTCATCCATTTATGTTTTTGTCTCATCCACATTTTCTTTCTTTCACACATGCCTTAATTGAAGACAACATTAGGCCATTTACCTACTCCCATTTTCTCAATTCTTTTTAGATATCTTATGAGCCGCACCATAGAAATTGCTTCGATGAGAGTTGCTCCTGTTTCACTTAACATATCTCATAGGGTACCAACCTTTTTATTTTGAACTTTTTCATGATCAAATGTTTTTCAATTTTCTCTATTTGTTTCCATTTTGAGACAAGGATGTTACTAGCACACAATTCACACCCATACAGCATCACTCGACAAACTAGGAGTCCAAAAAGTACTTTAATGGTTTTCCAAACCCATAACTCTACCTCCCATCTGTTTTGAAGAGCATATAATCCTTTCCACCCTCCTAAAATTCTATTCTTTATGTAGTCCTCCCAATTAATTTTGTTGTTGAAATAAATCCTAAGGTACTTGTTCTCATTTACTTCTTCAAGAATGTTTCCTTCAAAGAAGAACGTATGCTGGCTGTCATTCCTTTTATTAGAGAAAATCATTATTTTGGTCTTGTTAGTATTGACTTGCATTCCCATCTCTCTACAAAAATTCTCAAGGGCATATAGGTGCATCTACAATCCATGGGCCAATTTAGAAATCAATACAATATCATCAATCTATAAAAGAAGATTTATCACAAAATCCCCCAACTGAACATCATCTCCACTTTGCAAATTTAACCTCTGTTCCGGTTTATCAATACATAAACAAAAAAGAGTAGGGGATAGAGGGCCACCTCGATTCACTCCAACTTCACTTCTAAAGCTTTCTGAAATACTTCGTAAGGTTCTAATTTTGACTTTCACCTCTTCATAAAATCTATGAACAATGACTCTATAATGCAAAGGAATTTTAAGTTCTTCCATTCTATGCCACAAATTATCTCTAGGGACTGTGTCAAATGCCTTTTTGAAGTCAATAGAACAACAAAATACTTCTTCTTTGTCCTCCGAAACCTTTTCAATAATGTGTCTCAACGTAATACCATTATCGTTGTAGAATGCTTCGGCCTAAAACCCATTTGTCCTTTTACCCTCTTATCTTTTACTTCTGCTCACTTACTCATTCTATTTTCTACCATGTTGCTGAAAAACTTTGCAAACAAATGATTGATCATAATGGTTTTATAATTGGAAGGATTATTAATGTCTTCACTTTTAAAAAGAGATATCGCTAGGCTAGTTGTCCATTCTCTTGGGAATCCTTATTGAATGATGGTGTTGAACATTTCCATGAAGTGTGGTGTAGGAGTGTTCATTCCCCATTTTAGATACTCTGCTTGAAGTTCAACCAAGTCCTTTCCTTTCATGTTTTTAGCTTTTTAATTCCAATCTCCACCTCCTGTAATGTGAAGAGGTCTGTAGTTGTGTTGATCCCAGGGGGAGGCTCCGCCTTTGGTTCTTTCTCATAAAGTTGTCTTGCATATTCAAACAATTGATTGGTTATAATTTTATTTTCAATTTGCTTCTTCCTTGGTTGAAGTTCTTGCTAGAAAAGCTTTGGGTTATTCTTGCCTAGATATATTAACTCTTCTCGCCTTGTTTGCATGAACTCATCTTTTTTTCTTTTTAGTATCTATTTATATAAATTTACATTCATCTTCTACTTGCCTACCTTTTACAAGGTTCTCCTTGCCAGTTTGCATTCCTCATCAAACCAAGTGTTTATAGGAAAGCAATTTAATTATGATTTCCTATTTTTTGCTCTTTTGCACTTCTCAAGCGCCCTTTGAATTATATCTCTTAACTCATGATTGTTGAATCTTTGGAAACCAATTTTCTCCTTCTGAATTAATATCTTTAACATTGTCTTGAAGATAGTACAATTTTCTTGTGTTAGAAGAATGGCCCCCCGGCACCCACCTCCTCCCCTTGATAGTGATTGCCGAGAGAATGATGGTTTCCTCCTATGTTGCCTTTCTTCTGACAATGATAACTTTATATAAATTGGGCTATGGTCTGATTTTAAGTCCCAAATATGCTCTCCAATCTTAAATTCATCTATCTTTTTTATCAAGCTTTGTGAACAAATCATGTAGTCAATGACACTTGCCCCATTGTATGTGTTGGAAGTGAAGTTCCCAAACATTTTCCATCTATCTACACCGTTGTAAATAATCAAGTTGAAAGCACCACACAATGTAAGGAACTCCTCTCAAAAATGATTGCTAACTTTGTCAACTTCCGAACATCTCAGCCACTGGGGATTCTCCTCTTCAATGAGTCAAATAGGATTGTGATCCTCTTTGCAAAAGAAAATACTAGCTTGTTGATTTGTTGTTCTAGCTTTGAAATCTCCCACTAAAAGAACTTCTCCCTACTAAGAGTACCCTCGCAGGTCATAGTTGATAGTAAACACTTCAGCTCTCTCATGAGAAATAGATCCGTGTTTAAAAAATATTTTTTTATAATGTTTTTCCATCACTTTATGTTCTATCCCACCTCGGCAGTGGACAAAACATATTCTAGTCATATTCATCCCAGATTTAATCTCAATAATCTAGTTATATTTAAAGAAATAAAATTAACAAAACCTTGTCTACCAAATCTTTTATTAATTAAAATGCGTTCAACTACTTATATTCAAAAATATATTTTAAATAATAAAAAATTAATTTATAATTATGTCACCAAAATTCAATACTAAAAACCCAGTCACCAAAATTCAATACTAAAAACCCTTTCATTTATAAATTACATAGGGTTGATTCTCAAAATGGCCTCCCCTCTCCCTTGATCCACATCCATGCGTGGCATGACATAGTCTCATGATCCACATCCATGTGTGGCATGACACAGTCTCATCGTGACAAGTATGTACACTCATCAAGATATTTAATTGAAACATTGATTCATTATGATATGGTCTACATCGACACATAATTATTCGATATGTTGTATAACCGTTGTGTTGCAGCTCACCAATCCTCATTTTGACATATTGTTTGGTTAGTCTGTCATGGAGTCTTCGTCTACAATCAAAACAATTGTGCTGCACCACAAGTTTCAAATGCTTAAGACTAATTTTTACATCAGATCGGTGAAAGGAAGGAGTTATTTGGAGTAATGAGAATGGTGAAGGACAACAAGTTTTCTATATGCTTCTTCATTGTTAAGATATGAGCTTTGCATCTTCCATATTATGCGATTTGTGATGCCTTGTGATGTTAACATTCTTCTTCGTTTATTGATGTATGATCTATTGCTATATCAGTAAGAAAAAATTAGTAAGTAAGAAAATCCCTCATATTTCTTAAAATAAAAAATAAAAAAAATAACATGTATATATTTTAAATAGCCCTTTAATTTATTTATTATATATTTTGGATAGTTTTTAGTTCATTTTTAGATTTAATAGTTTACAATCAAGAAAAAGGTTAAAAATATTTTTTTAAGTTATTTTAGATTTTTTAATTATTTAGAATAAAGAAAAAGTTTATTGGAATTAAGAATTGTAATTTTTTATAATTTATATATTGCTAAATCTATACACACAATCAAAGACTTATTTAAAACTACCCAATTCCAATAAAAACTCTATAACTTATATAACAGTTAGAAAATGCCCCCTCAAATAAGAAGAGCTACATGCCTCAACTGTACTAACAATAGTCCAATGAAATTTTCAAGAGCTACATCCTTCAACTGCACTAACAACAGTCCAATGAAATTTTCAAGGTATGCACTCCATTTATTTTTTCTTTAATCTCTGCACTATTTTCGATGAACCAAAAAGCAACATGGGAATATTTCCTTGTAAAGATTTAATATTATAGATCATTTGCCTCTACCGCTGCCTGTAATGTACATAATGGATTTTCTTCCCTATTCTGAACTCACTAGTCCTTCAAGGAATTTCTCTCTTTGCCTCAGCTTTGTCTTGAGAAACTTTGTTATCAACAGTTTTGGCATTAGTCCATGTTCGCACCTGACTATTGCATCTCTGTTGATGAATTCTACAGCGAAAAGATCCCACATGGGTTGTTGGAGAACATAAGCAGCTGTGCCCACCAGAATTCGACGAAGATTTAGGAGAATTGGTGGCGTTTCCACTGGACTGGAATGTAGCTTTCTTCATCGATTCTAAATAGTGAAACCTTTCCAGTACTCTACAACAAGGTGAACTAATAAATTAAATTATTTCATAGAACAAAACATAGGAAAACAGACCAGAACATAAATTTCTAGTAGCTCTGAAAATTGAATTTATCATAACCACTCACCTCTGGATGGCGTAATTAGTTATGATCAACCAACCCTTTGCGTTGAAATATAAGTCCAACTGCAGCATTTGCCGTGCAACAGAAAACCGCCATTGGTGTTCCCCGCTATTTCCATTTTGTTCATTTGCAATGCGATTGTGCAATGTGATCAAATCGCATATCTCTATCGCACATTAACCTGTTGCACCCTTGCTTTTGCACTCATGTTAATGCTTCACTTGTTTTCTCTCCCGCCGATGCAAAGTTGCGATGCGATCCAAATCGCAAATCGCATATCTCACCCTTTTCTCAAAATCAAAGTTGTTGTACAGGCCTGCAGCAAATGAATTTGACGTGAGTAGAAGTTTCATTTACCGCTAGTTTTTTCATTAAAACAGTAAATGTAATTTACTCTAGTTGGTAAATGTTGGTAAGATTTAATTTTATTGTTTTTTTATTTTCATTAGAGTATGGCAAGTAAAACCATATATATTCCTGTGTTTGCTTTTGTTAATGTGTGTGCAAAGTAAAAACTCGCCACAGTAAATGCAAGAAGAATACACACAGCAGTGTGAAGTGATTTTAATGTTTTTGTTACTTTGAGAATGTAATCAGAAGAAAATGCAGCAGAGTAGAAGTGTGAAGTGAGGGTAGATGCAGTAGCACCTAGTCGAAATTTTTATGCACAATAGTGCGATGGTAATGGTGTAGTTGTTTATTGAAAAATGAGAGAAGCACGCAGCAGCGCGAGCTCATGAATGAAACTTTTATGCATAGCAGTGTAGAGATTGAAATGTAATGCAACACGCAGAAGCGTGAGTTTTTGGTAGTTCGTTGGTGAAAGATGAAGTGAAGCACAACAGTAAGAAGGTAATGCATTGCCCTATTTTGTTTTGTAAAACATGAAATGAAATATACATGCAGTAGCGTGAGTATAGTTACTGTTGGTGAATATGTTTTAGACAGGAGAAGGCAGAGTCTGTAATGCACGTCAGTGAAGAGATATTACAGCCTGAGCACCATTGCAAAGAGTAGCGCGTGAATGTTTTTTGAAACAACGAACTACAATGTAATGTGTGGCACAACAATGCGATAGCAAGAAGGAGATGCACAACAGTTCAGAGATTGAAATGTAAGTTTTATTGTCTGTTGATAGAGAGGGTAGAAGCACAGCAGCGCATATGAATATAGTTTTTCTTGTTTGCATATGAAATGCAAGTGAGGCACAGTAGTGAAAGAGTTGTTATTTGTTGAAACGAAAAGGGAAGCACACATCAGTGCACAAGTGAAGAAATCTTTCACACATCAGTGTGAATGTAATGCAAAGAATACGCGGCAGCGTGAAGTCTTTGCAGTTGTTCATTGACAGAACGAAAGCGAACTCGCAGCAGAGCGAATGTAAGAAGTTTATTTTTACACACAGCAGTGTGAATGTTATGTTTGTTGTTGAACATGAAATGTAATACGCAGCAACGTAGAATAGCAATGTAATGGGAATGCACAACAATTTAGAGAAAGTTTTTGGTTGTTGAATATGCAAAGGCCAATACGTGGAAGCGTAAATGTATGGTTTTTGTTACAGCAGTGAATGTAAGAAATTTTACACACAGCAGTGTAAAATTTCAAAGCAGAGACAGAGTAAATTATTTGTGTGGAACTAAAACGTTCCCTGGTGGTAATCCCTCTATGTGAGGAAGATGCTTTTGTATTAGCAGTTGTGAAATCCCTCTGTGTGAGGAAGATGATTTATGTAACAGTTGGTTTCTTGTTAATGAATAGAAGCTTTTTTTTGAGTTGCTGAAACTCTGTCTGTAGTAAAACAATTTTAGTTTCCACTATGTTAAGATCCTGCAAAAACAGAGGATTGTTCTCTGTTCACTTATTTGTTTGGAATTATCAGAAATTCCAAACAGTGGTATCAAAGCTTGTCCACGCTCTTTGAAGGTGTCAAAGAAGCTGAAGGAAGGATTTCTTGCTGCAGCAGCTTCTCCAACAAAGTGAAGATTGAGTCAAGAAAAATCCAAGGTATTTCTCAAGTTTTTTTTGTGTTATTGTTGAAGCCAGTCAGTGATTTTTAAATACACAATCAAGTATTTGAAGCATGGTTTAGAGTGCTAGAATGCTTGGCTCCAGCACTAGCATGGGTGTCTTTAATACTCAGCTCCCACTATTTAATGGGAAAAAGTATGACTATTGGGCAATAACCATGAAAGCCCTGCTTACCTCACAAGGCTTATGAAGAACCAGTAGATGAAAATGAGTTTAATAACTTAACTCAGGCAGAGAAAGAATTGTTGAAGAGCAATAAGGAGAAGGATTGTAAAGCCCTCTACTCTTTGTATCAAGCAGTGGATGAGAATGTGTTTGAAAGGATAGCAGCAGCTGAGAGATCCAAAGAATCATGGCAAACTCTCAAGATAGCCTATCAAGGCATGAAGAAAGTGAAGACAGCAAAACCTTAGTTCATTAAGGAGGAAGCTTGGGATGGAAGCATAGAGAAAAGAGTGAATGATAAAAAAAATTCTTTGTCTCATGATGAAGATGATGAAGAGATGGCAGAAATACATCACCAAACAGAAACATCAACACAAGGGGAGCAAGAGACACCCTTGAGTAGAAATGAAAGTGCTTCTCCAAGCACACCACAAGGAGGAAATTTAAGTGCTTCTTCAAGCACTCATATACCAAATGAAGGTATGAACTCTTTGTTTGCTTTATATTGTCATGTTGATGACCCTGTTCATTTTGAAGAAGCAATTAAGGATAGGAAATGGACAGAACCCATGAATGGGAGAAAGGAATTGAAGTTCCTTGAAGATATGTTTAAAGAGTATGGAGTTCGATACGTAACTCTTACCAAGATGGCCGAGATGGGCTTCAATGCCAACACGCTTGTCAATATGACAGAGGAAGAGATTGAAGATTTGATGAAGACCCTGGTAGAACTCTACCATATGGATCTTCTTATAGGGGAGAGATATGGAACTAAATCTGCCATAAGAGCACAGAAGGAGCAGGTTTTAGACATTCTCACCAAACCATTGGAGCAGAAAAGTTTTGAATTTTTAATGAAGTGTCTGGGTATGACTGATAACCCAATAGTTGAAATTAAAGGGGAGTGTTGAAATATAATTCCAACTGCAGCGTTTGAAGTGTAGAAGAAAACCGCCATTGGAGTTCCTGCTATTTCCATTTTGTTCATTTGCGATGCGATCAAATCGCAGATTGCTATAACACATTAACCTGTTGTACCCCTGCTTTGTGCTGATTACGATTTTGCGATGCAATCAAATCGCAAATCACAAATCACACTCATGTTAATGCTTCACTTGTTTTCTCTTCCGCCGACACAAACTTGCGATGCGATCCAAATTGCAAATCGCATATCTCACCCTTTTCTCAAGATCAAGGTTGTTGTACAGGCCTGAAGCAAATGAATTTGACCTGAAGTAGAAGTTTCATTTACCGCCAGTTTTGTCATTAAAACAGTAAATGTAATTTACTCTGGTTGGTAAATGTTGGTAAGATTTTAATTTTATTGTTTTTCATTTTCACGGGAGTATGGCAAGTGAAACCATATATATTCCTATGTTTTCTTTTGTTAATGTGTGTGCAAAGGAAAAACTCGCCGCAGCGAATGAAAGAAGAATACGCACAGCGGTGTGAAGTGATTGTAATGTTGTAGTTTTGTTGAGAATGTAATAAGAAGAAAACGCAGCAGCGTAGAAGTGTGAAGTGAGGGTAGACGCAACAGCGCCTGGTAGAAATTTTCATGCACAATAGTGTGATGGTAATGGTGTAGTTGTTCATTGAAAGATGAGAGAAGCAGGCAACAACCTGAGCTCATGAATGAAACTTTTATGCACAACAGTGCAAAGATTGAAATGTAATGCAACAAGCAGAAGTGTGAGTTTTTTCGTAGTTCGTTGGTGAAGGACGAAGTGAAGCGCAACAGTAAGAAGGTAATGCAATGCCCTATTTTGTTTTGTAAAACATGAAATGAAATATACATGCAGCAACGTGAGTATAGTTACTGTTGGTGAATATGTTTTAGACAGGAGAAGACAGAGTCTATAATGCACAGCAGTGCAGAGATATTACAACATGAGCGCCATTGTGAAGAGTAGCGCGGGAATGTTTTTGGAGAGAATGAACTACAATGTAATGTGTGGCGCAGAAGTGTGATAGCAAGAAGGAGATGCACAACAGTGCAGAGATTGAAATGTAAGTTTTATTATCTGTTGATAGAGAGTGTAGAAGCGCAGCAGTGCATATGAATGTAGTTTTTGTTGTTTGCATATGAAATGCAAGTGAGGTACAGCAGTGTGAGAGTTGTTGTTTGTTGAAACGAAAGGGGAAGCATGCATTAGTGCACAAGTGAAGAAATATTTCACACAGCAGTGTGAATGCAATGCAAATAATACGCGGCAGCGTGAAGTCTTTGCAGTTTTTCATTGAGAGAATGAAAGGGAACTCATAGAAGAGTGAATGTAAGAAGTTTATTTTTACACACAACAGTGTGAATGTTCTGTTTGTTGTTGAACATGAAATGTAATATGCAGAAGCGTAGAATAGCAATGTAATGGGAATGCACAACAGTGCAGAGAAAGTTTTTGGTTGTTGAATATGCAAAGGACAATACGCAGAAGCGTAAATGTAAGTTTTTTGTTACACTAGTGAATGTAAGATATTTTACACATAGCAGTGTAAAATTTCAAAGCAGAGACATAGTAAATTATTTGTGTGCAACTCAAAACGTTCCCTGGTTGTAATCCCTCTGTGTGAGGAAGATTCTTTTGTAACAGGAGTTTTCAAATCCCTCTGTGTGAGGAAGATGATTTATGTAACAGTTGGTTTCCTGTTAATGAATAGAAGTTTTTTTTTGAGTTGCTGAAATTATGTCTGCAACAAAACAATTTTAGTTTCCGTTGTGTTAAGATCTTGCAAAAACAGAGCATTGTTCTCTATTCATTTATTTGTTTGGAATTATCAGAAATTCCCAACAGTGGTATCAGAGCTTGTCCAGGCTCTTTGAAGGTGTCAAAGAAGCTGAAGGAAGGATTTCTTGCTGCAGTAGCTTCTTCAGCAGAGTGAATACTGAGTCAAGAAAAATCCAAGGTATTTCTCAAGTTTTTTTTTTTTGTGTTACTATTGAAGACAGGGAATGATTTTTAAATACAAAATCAAATATTTGAAGCATAGTTTAGAGTGCTAGAATGACTGGCTCCAGCACTATCATGGGTATCTTTAATACTCAGCTCCCACTATTTAATGGGAAAAACTATGACTATTGGGTAGTAACCATGAAAGCCATGCTTACCTCACAAGACTTATGGGAATTTGTTGAGGTTGGTTTTGAAGAACCAGCAGATGAAAATGAGTTTAATAACTTAACTCAGGTAGAGAAGGAACTGTTGAAGAGCAATAAGGAGAAGGATTGTAAAGCCCTCTACTATTTGTACTGAGCAGTGGATGAGAATGTGTTTGAAAGGATAGTAGCAGCTGAGAGATCCAAAGAAGCATGGAAAACTCTCAAGATAGCCTATCAAGGCATGGAGAAAGTGAAGACAACAAAACCTCAGTCCATTGAGGAGGAAGCTTGGGGTGGAAGCATAGAGAAAAGAGTGAATGACAAAAACTCTTTGTCTCATGATGAAGATGATGAGGAGATGGCTAAAATACATCCCCAGACAGCAGCATCAACATAAGGGGAGCAAGAGACACCCTTGACGAGAAATTAAAGTGCTTCTCCAAGTACACCAGAAGGAGGAAATTCAAGTGCTTCTTCAAGCACTTGTACACTAAATAAAGGTATGAACTCTTCGTTTGTTCCATAATGTCATGTTGATGACCGTGTTCATTTCGAAGAAGCGATTAAGGATAGGAAATGGACAGAACCCATGAATAAGAGAAAGGAATTGAAGTTCCTTGAAGATATGTTTAAAGAGTATGGAGTTTGATACATAACTTTTACCAAGATGGCCGAGATGGGCTTCACTGCCAACACCCTTGTCAATATGATAGAGGAAGAGATTGAAGATTTGATGAAGACCCTGGTAGAACTCCATCATGTGGATATTCTTATAGGGGAGAGATATGGAATTAAATCTAGCATAAGAGCACAGAAGGAGCAAGTTGCAGATATTCTGACCAAACCATTGGAACAGAAAAGTTTCGAATTTTTAATGAAGTGTCTGGGTATGACTGATAACCCATCAGTTGAAATTAAAGGGGAATGTTGGAATATAATTCCAACTACAGTTTTTGCGTGGAGTAGAAAACCACCATTGGAGTTCCCCGCTATTTCCATTTTGTTCATTTGTGATGCGATTGTGCGATGCGATCAAATCGCAGATCGCTATCGCACATTAACCTGTTGCACCCCTGCTTTGTGCCGATTGCGATTTTGCAATGCGATCAAATAAAAAATCCCAAATCACACTCATGTTAATGCTTCACTTGTTTTCTATTCTTCCGATGCAAAGTTCAGATGCGATCCAAATCACAAATCACATATCTCACCCTTTTCTCAAAATCAAGGTTGTTGTATAGGCCTGCAACAAATGAATTTGACGTGAAGTAGAAGTTTTATTTACCACCAGTTTTTTCATTAAAATAGTAAATGTAATTTACTCCGGTTGGTAAACGTTGGTAAGATTTTAATTTTATTGTTTTTTATTTTCACGGGAGTATGGCAAGTAAAACCATATATATTCATGTGTTTGCTTTTGTTAATGTGTGTGCAAAGGAAAAACTCGTCGCAACGAATGCAAGAAGAATACACACAGCAGTGTGAAGTGATTGTAATGTTGCTGTTTTGTTGAGAATGTAATAAGAAGAAAACACAACAGTGTAGAAGTGTGAAGTGGGGGCAGAGGCAGTAGCGCCTGGTAGAAATTTTTATGCACAATAGTGCGATGGTAATGATGTACTTGTTCATTGGAAAATGAGAGAAGCGTGCAACAGCGCGAGCTCATGAAAGAAATATTTATGCACAGTGGTGCAGAGATTGAAATGTAATGCAACACGTAGAAGCATGAGTTTTTTGGTAGTTCCTTGGTGAAAGACGAAGTGAAGCACATCAGCAAGAGGATAATGCATTGCCCTGTTTTGTTTTGTAAAACATGAAATTAAATATACATGCAGCAGTGTGAGTATAGTTACTATTGGTGAATTTGTTTTAGACAGGAGAAGTCAGAGTCTGTAATGCACAGCAGTGCAGAGATATTACAGCCTGAGCACCATTGTGAAGAGTAGCACAGGAATGTTTTTTGAGAGATCGAACTGCAATGTAATGTGTGGCACATGAGCGCGATAGCAAGAAGGATATGCATAGCAGTGAAAAGATTGAAATGTAAGTTTTATTGTCTGTTCATAGAGAGGGTAGAAGCGCAGCAATGCATATGAATGTAGTTTTTGTTGTTTTCATATGAAATGCAAGTGAGGCAAAGCAGTGCGAGAGTTGTTCTTTTTTGAAACGAAAAGGGAAGCATGCATCAGTGCACAAGTGAAGAAATCTTTCACACAACAGTGTGAATGTAATGCAAAGAACATGGCAGTGTGACGTCTTTGCAGTTGTTCATTGAGAGAATGAAAGGGAACTCGCAGCAGAGCGAATGTAAGAAGTTTATTTTTACACACAGCAGTGTGAATGCTCTGTTTGTTGTTGAACATGAAATGTAATATGCAACAGTGTAGAATAGCAATGTAATGGGAATGCACAACAATGCAGAGAAAGTTTTTTGGTTGTTGAATATGTAAAGGACAATATGCAGAAGCATAAATATAAGTTTTTTGTTACAGGAGTGAATGTAAGAAATTTTACACACAGCAATGTAAAATTTCAAAGCAGATACATAGTAAATTATTTGTGTGGAACTGAAACGTTCCCTCGTTGTAATCCATTTGTGTGAGGAAGATGATTTTGTAACAGTAGTTGTGAAATCACTCTATGTGAGGAAGATGATTTACATAACAGTTGGTTTCCTGTTAATGAATAGAAGTTTTTTTTTGAATTGCTGAAACTCTGTTTGCAACAAAACAATTTTAGTTTTCGTTGTGTTAAGATCCTACAAAAACAGAGCATTGTTCTCTGTTCACTTATGTGTTTGAATTATCAGAAATTCCCAACAGCTCTATCACATAAGCTAAAACCCAAAGGAAGGTTCACCATGTATTAATACAGAGCGCCATTCTGATGCTGCGGGGCCAGGTGGCAAGGAAACCATGGAAGGTCAAAAATCAAAGGGTTTGTATCCCCAGAGATTGTAGAAAACCTTGTACTCCTCTTTGTCGGTTCGGTTAACAGTAAACACTAGGTTTCATGTATTCTTCTATTGTTTATGGCTGAATGGTGGAAAATATTTGAAAAAAACAAAAGAGAGTTCCCGAGATGAATCCATTTGATGCGAAGTGTAGTTGATGACCTAACTATAATCAGATGAGCTCATAGGTTTTGTCTTTCTGTGTGTGGTTTCGTTGAGAGACTATGATATGGGTTACACATTTAAATTCACTTTTATTAAATATTCAATTAATTTTTAGTAAGAGATGTGTTCAATTTTTTTACTCTATATAATATTTTAATAGTAGTAATAAGTAGTGTTATAAGTGTGTTTATTTAGCAATAGGTTTTTAAAATTTTAATTTAATTATCAGTAATTATTAAGTGGATAGCAGAGATTTAACTTCCACTAAATATTTTTAGCATATTTATGGTAATATAGACAAACTAAAGGTGGTCTTTTTAATTAGATTGATTAATTAAAAATGTGATAAGAATAAGTGTCATATGTTTTTTTGGTTATATGTTATTCATAAGCTATGGTATTGTAGCATAGCTTATTTACAAACTAAAAATCCCCATGCTAAAGTGGGGGTAAATTTCAACGGCTAATTATTTTGTTCCAAGATTTTTTAAATGTATATATGTTTAACTTATACTAATTCTTTTTATAAATAATAATAATTGAGCTCTCCAACCTAGTATGATAGAGATGTTGTAATGTCCTGTCTTGTTTTGTTTAACATTTTTATTTGGTTAAATTACATAAAAGTAAAAATAGAATAAAATAGTTAATTCAACATTGGTAATTTTTGGACTCTAGATTTTGAATATAATATTTTAAAAATATAACATAATATTTGTTATTCTTTTGATAAAATTACTCTTTTTTTTATTGGGATAAGAGGTGCTCTCCAACTCCATATGTTAGAGATGTAACGTGACATAAGGAATTGTGTTGTCAACATTTTGAATCAGTAAAACTAAAATTAAGATAGGGTAGAGATGTAAAACTAAAATTAAGATATGGTAGGGATGTAAAAATAAAATTAAGATATGGTAGAGATGTGTAACTTAATGTAACCTAATATAATGCAAACATGTTCAATAGGTGAAAATACAATAAAAATAAAAATAACCCTATAAAAATTAAATGATTGAAACAAAAATGACCCATGGTATTCATGTGAAATATGACTTATTTAAATTACCCTAGATCCATCTTAGTTTGATGTTATATTTAGGTATATAATTAGCTATAGAAAATGATGGCATTGAATCCATGTAGCCTCTAAAGATAAAAGTTTTTTATGGATATGTTCGTTATAGGAATTTGTATGGATCTATTGGGTGGGTGGCCCTATGTCTTTTTGTATGTTTTGTCTCTATTATTGCATGGATGAATAGATAACGTGTATATATGCTTAGAAACTTCAAAGCGTCCCATATTCTACTCAAAGATTTGAGAAGGTGTTTTTAAGAAGAGTTGGATTAACCAGGATTTTGCCGCATACATAGCCCTTTCTAGTGGCTTCTTCATAATCACTTTAATACCAGCAAAGATCCATCTTAAGTACGAATTTAACATGAGCTGAGAGGTATCAAATTTCTTCAAGTGCAAACTTTTTAGAGTGCAAAGTACAATGTGTTATTTTTCATTGTTTAAATTGTATTTTTGAATGATAGGACCAAGCCAAAATTTTAACCATAAAAAGTTTTTTTTTCTATATATAGATTATATGAAGTCATATAGACATAAATTAATTATTATAAATATTCAAATAGTTTATTTAAATCTCTTGGTGAAATATTTTTGAAAAGTGTAAGAGTTAAACATGTAATTCACACATTTTTTTACTTCTAATAACTTTATAACATATTCATTTTTTTAATTATAACGGACACTATTTTTCTATTTAAAACATATTTTTCATTTTTTATTTTTATTTTAAAAAGACATGGATGGAAGGACAAACTTACACATCTCCTCATACTCATACTGGGTTGTGTAGAATGAGATGCTCAGCTCAATTGAGCCTCAACTCAATAAAGTATGTAACATGCTCTCTTAACTTGTGTGTAATAATATGATATAGAAATAGAGCTCTCATGCATCTAGGATGGTAAGTTTAGAAATGAATAAGCTTAACTAAGAAAGTGAGCCGGGGTGAGGGGAGGAGGTGGGGGAACAATTAGGTAAAATATAATTATTACATTTTATCTGTTATTTATGCTTACCTTCATCTACCTTTTATTAGGTTTCCAGAGATATTGGATAAATTAAATTAAATTAAATAAACTAATAATTAAAGAAAATAGTTAATTCAGTGTTGGTAGTTTTTGGACTCTAGATTTTCAATATAATATTTTTTACATTTTAATAAAGTTACTCATTTTTTATAGGACTGAAAGGGTCTCTCCAACCTAGAGATGTGTAAAACCAAATGCAATGTAAACATTTTGACTTGGTTAAAATAAAATAAAAATAAAATTATGGTAAAAATGTGTAACTTAATGTAACATAATATAATGTAAACACTTTAACTATGTGAAAATAAAATAAAAATAACCCTATAAAAATTAAACGATGAAAAAAATAAAACCAACCCATGGTATTCATATGAAACATAACTTATTTAAGAGGGGAATTAAACTATCCTAGATACATCTTAGTTTGATATTGTATTTAGATACATAATTATCTATAGAAAATGATGGTGTTAAATCCATGTAGCCTATGAAGCTAAAAAATATTTTATGGATATGTTCGTGTTCCGAATTTGCATGGATCTATTGGGTGACCCCATGTCTTTTCTTATGTTTTGTCTCTAACGTTGAAAGGATGAATATATAAAGTGTATATATGCATAGAAGCTTCAGATCTTTGTGGAGGCTATTTAATGATTCAAGAAGGTGTTTTTAAGAAGAGTAGGGTTAAGAATGATTGTGAAATGTACATAACCCATTCAATTGGCTTCTTTGATAATCACTTTAATATAATATACATACTATATTCTCTTAATGTATGTGTAATAATAAGCTATAGAAATAGATCTCTAATGCATCTAGGATAGTAGGTTTAGAAATGAATAATCTTAACTATAAAAGTGAGGTGGGGTGATGGGAGGAGGTGTGAGTTGGGGGTGATGGGAGGAGGTGGGGAAATATTAGATAAAATGTAGTTATTACATTTTTATATACTATTTGTGCCTACCTTCATCAACATTTTACTATGTTTCTCATATTAGGTAAAATATAATGCTATCATAATATATTTTGCCCAATATTTCCCCTCAATTGGTCCATTTTTTTATTGTAATTTTTCTTTTTATTTGAAGTTTAAAAGTAAACAAAATAAACTATAAAATTAGCATGGTTGAGGGAAAACATTGAGTAAAATGTAATATTTAGGCTCGGTGACAAAAAATATTAAGGAAAATGTAGTAATATTACATTTTAATTATTAATTCCGGCCAACTCTCGCCACTTTTCACTCGTCGGGTAATAAATATTAGGTAAAATATAATACTATAATATCATATTTTATCCAAGGTTTTGATCCACTTTTTATTGTAAATTTTATTTATATTCAAGGTTCATAAGTGAACTTAACTGCTATATAAATATTTGATCCAAGTATGGTAGATATGTTGTAATGTTTAACATTATGACATGGTCAAAATAAAATAAAATTAAAATTCATAAAATAAAATAAATAATTATATTTATATTTATAATTAATAACTAAACTAGCCTAGATCCATATTACCTATGGATCTACAAAGCAATGAAAGGGACCAAATTTCTTGAGATGCAAACCTCTTTTAAAGTGAAAAGAGATTTTATCCCTTTTAGGGCTTAGTAGATCCAAAATTAAGATAGATATTTGAGTTAGTTTTTACTGTTTTTATAATTTGACAACAAGAGATGTATCATGAAGTAAGAGTTTATTCATTATTGTAGATTGATGCCTAGTGACGCTTAACAACCATTTAATTTATATGGTTGTACTAGTGGTAGTGTATTGGAAATCCTTTGTTGCAGGAGAACAATTCTTAGATGGTTGCGAGATGAACAATTATTAGATGGTTGCAAGATGCTCATATGAGTGTAATTTTCAGGCCCCAATGCCTATTTTTCCAACCATTTTTCAAATTTTTAGTGCATAAGTTTTTGGAGATCATTTTTCATGATTTTTTTTTCCTTCAATGATCGAGGGATTCTAATCATAGCAAGGTTCCATCATGAACTATTACCATTGTATCGTTTGGGTATTCAACACATTATGCAGTGGAAGGTAGAGAGGTTGAGTTCATCAATCTCAAATCTACGCCATTAAGAGCCATATTTACAACCTCAATTAAATTTATTCCATGGCCCTCATCTCTCTCTCTCTCTTTCCCCACATATGTTTCCCTCCTATATCCCCCTCTCTCTCCATATTCATGTATGTTTCCCTCCTCTCTCCCTTTCCCTATCCTTTCTCCCTCACCTCTATCCCTCCGTCCCCCTTTCTCTCTTTCTCTCTCCCTTTCCCTTCCCATATTTCCATTTCT
>APFE030905281.1:41706-57177 GCA_000404065.3 Pinus taeda
ATCCAAATCACACTCATGTTAATGCTTCACTTGTTTTCTATTCTTCCGATGCAAAGTTCAGATGCGATCCAAATCACAAATCACATATCTCACCCTTTTCTCAAAATCAAGGTTGTTGTATAGGCCTGCAACAAATGAATTTGACGTGAAGTAGAAGTTTTATTTACCACCAGTTTTTTCATTAAAATAGTAAATGTAATTTACTCCGGTTGGTAAACGTTGGTAAGATTTTAATTTTATTGTTTTTTATTTTCACGGGAGTATGGCAAGTAAAACCATATATATTCATGTGTTTGCTTTTGTTAATGTGTGTGCAAAGGAAAAACTCGTCGCAACGAATGCAAGAAGAATACACACAGCAGTGTGAAGTGATTGTAATGTTGCTGTTTTGTTGAGAATGTAATAAGAAGAAAACACAACAGTGTAGAAGTGTGAAGTGGGGGCAGAGGCAGTAGCGCCTGGTAGAAATTTTTATGCACAATAGTGCGATGGTAATGATGTACTTGTTCATTGGAAAATGAGAGAAGCGTGCAACAGCGCGAGCTCATGAAAGAAATATTTATGCACAGTGGTGCAGAGATTGAAATGTAATGCAACACGTAGAAGCATGAGTTTTTTGGTAGTTCCTTGGTGAAAGACGAAGTGAAGCACATCAGCAAGAGGATAATGCATTGCCCTGTTTTGTTTTGTAAAACATGAAATTAAATATACATGCAGCAGTGTGAGTATAGTTACTATTGGTGAATTTGTTTTAGACAGGAGAAGTCAGAGTCTGTAATGCACAGCAGTGCAGAGATATTACAGCCTGAGCACCATTGTGAAGAGTAGCACAGGAATGTTTTTTGAGAGATCGAACTGCAATGTAATGTGTGGCACATGAGCGCGATAGCAAGAAGGATATGCATAGCAGTGAAAAGATTGAAATGTAAGTTTTATTGTCTGTTCATAGAGAGGGTAGAAGCGCAGCAATGCATATGAATGTAGTTTTTGTTGTTTTCATATGAAATGCAAGTGAGGCAAAGCAGTGCGAGAGTTGTTCTTTTTTGAAACGAAAAGGGAAGCATGCATCAGTGCACAAGTGAAGAAATCTTTCACACAACAGTGTGAATGTAATGCAAAGAACATGGCAGTGTGACGTCTTTGCAGTTGTTCATTGAGAGAATGAAAGGGAACTCGCAGCAGAGCGAATGTAAGAAGTTTATTTTTACACACAGCAGTGTGAATGCTCTGTTTGTTGTTGAACATGAAATGTAATATGCAACAGTGTAGAATAGCAATGTAATGGGAATGCACAACAATGCAGAGAAAGTTTTTTGGTTGTTGAATATGTAAAGGACAATATGCAGAAGCATAAATATAAGTTTTTTGTTACAGGAGTGAATGTAAGAAATTTTACACACAGCAATGTAAAATTTCAAAGCAGATACATAGTAAATTATTTGTGTGGAACTGAAACGTTCCCTCGTTGTAATCCATTTGTGTGAGGAAGATGATTTTGTAACAGTAGTTGTGAAATCACTCTATGTGAGGAAGATGATTTACATAACAGTTGGTTTCCTGTTAATGAATAGAAGTTTTTTTTTGAATTGCTGAAACTCTGTTTGCAACAAAACAATTTTAGTTTTCGTTGTGTTAAGATCCTACAAAAACAGAGCATTGTTCTCTGTTCACTTATGTGTTTGAATTATCAGAAATTCCCAACAGCTCTATCACATAAGCTAAAACCCAAAGGAAGGTTCACCATGTATTAATACAGAGCGCCATTCTGATGCTGCGGGGCCAGGTGGCAAGGAAACCATGGAAGGTCAAAAATCAAAGGGTTTGTATCCCCAGAGATTGTAGAAAACCTTGTACTCCTCTTTGTCGGTTCGGTTAACAGTAAACACTAGGTTTCATGTATTCTTCTATTGTTTATGGCTGAATGGTGGAAAATATTTGAAAAAAACAAAAGAGAGTTCCCGAGATGAATCCATTTGATGCGAAGTGTAGTTGATGACCTAACTATAATCAGATGAGCTCATAGGTTTTGTCTTTCTGTGTGTGGTTTCGTTGAGAGACTATGATATGGGTTACACATTTAAATTCACTTTTATTAAATATTCAATTAATTTTTAGTAAGAGATGTGTTCAATTTTTTTACTCTATATAATATTTTAATAGTAGTAATAAGTAGTGTTATAAGTGTGTTTATTTAGCAATAGGTTTTTAAAATTTTAATTTAATTATCAGTAATTATTAAGTGGATAGCAGAGATTTAACTTCCACTAAATATTTTTAGCATATTTATGGTAATATAGACAAACTAAAGGTGGTCTTTTTAATTAGATTGATTAATTAAAAATGTGATAAGAATAAGTGTCATATGTTTTTTTGGTTATATGTTATTCATAAGCTATGGTATTGTAGCATAGCTTATTTACAAACTAAAAATCCCCATGCTAAAGTGGGGGTAAATTTCAACGGCTAATTATTTTGTTCCAAGATTTTTTAAATGTATATATGTTTAACTTATACTAATTCTTTTTATAAATAATAATAATTGAGCTCTCCAACCTAGTATGATAGAGATGTTGTAATGTCCTGTCTTGTTTTGTTTAACATTTATTGGGTTAATTAAAAATAAATAAAATCAAAAATAGTATTCAACATTGGTAATTTTTGGACTCTAGATTTTGAATATAATATTTTAAAAATATAACATAATATTTGTTATTCTTTGAATAAAATTACTCTTTTTTTATTGGGATAAGAGGTGCTCTCCAACTCCATATGTTAGAGATGTAACGTGACATAAAGAATTGTGTTGTCAACATTTTGAATCAGTAAAACCAAAATTAAGATAGGGTAGAGATGTAAAACTAAAATTAAAATATGATAGGGATGTAAAAATAAAATTAAGATATGGTAGAGATGTGTAACTTAATGTAACCTAATATAATGTAAACATGTTCAATAGGTGAAAATACAATAAAATAAAAATAACCCTATAAAAATTAAATGATTGAAACAAAATGACCGATGGTATTCATGTGAAATATGACTTATTTAAGGGGGGAATTAAATTACCCTAGATCCATCTTAGTTTGATGTTATATTTAGGTATATAATTAGCTATAGAAAATGATGGCATTGAATCCATGTAACCTCTAAAGCTAAAAGTTTTTTATGGATATATTAGCTATAGGAATTTGTATGGATCTATTGGGTGGGTGGCCCTATGTCTTTTTGTATGTTTTGTCTCTATTATTGCATGGATGAATAGATAATGTGTATATATGCTTAGAAACTTCAAAGCGTCCCATAGTCTACTCAAAGATTTAAGAAGGTGTTTTTAAGAAGAGTTGGGTTAACTAGGATTTTGCCACGTACGTAACCCTTTCTAGTGGCTTCTTGATAATCACTTTAATACCAGCATATATCCATCTTAAGTATGAATTTAACATGAGCTGAGAGGGATCAAATTTCTTCAAGTGCAAACTTTTTAGAGTGCAAAGTACAATGTGTTATTTTTCATTGTTTAAATTGTATTTTTGAATGATAGGACCAAGCGAAAATTTTAACCATAAATTTTTTTCTTCTTCTATATATAGATTATATGAAGTCATATCGACATAAATTAATTATCATAAATATTCAAATAGTTTATTTAAATCTCTTGGTGAAATATTTTTGAAAAGTATAAGAGTTAAACATGTAATCCACACATTTTTTTACTTCTAATTACTTTATAGCATATTCATTTTTTTTAATTGTAGCGGACACTATTTTTCTATTTAAAACATATTTTTCATTTTTTATTTTTATTTTAAAAAGACATGGATGGAAGGACAAACTTACACATCTCCTCATACTCATATTGGGTTGTGTAGAATGAGACGCTCAGCTCAATTGAGCCTCAACTCAATAAAGTATGTAACATGCTCTCTTAATTTGTGTGTAATAATATGATATAGAAATAGAGCTCTCATGCATCCAGGATGGTAAGTTTAGAAATGAATAAGCTTAACTATGAAAGTGAGCCAGGGTGAGGGGAGGAGGTGGGGGAACAATTAGGTAAGATATAATATTTATGCTTACCTTCATCTACCTTTTATTAGGTTTCCAGAGATATTGGATAAATTAAATTAAATTAAATAAACTAATAATTTAAGAAAATAGTTAATTCAGTGTTGGTAGTTTTTGGACTCTAGATTTTGAATATAATATTTTTTACATTTTAATAAAGTTACTCATTTTTTATTGGACTGAAAGGGGCTCTCCAACCTACAAATGTGTAAAAACAAATGTAATGTAAACATTTTGACTTGGTTAAAATAAAATAAAAATAAAAATATGGTAAAAATGTGTAACTTAATGTAACATAATATAATGTAAACATTTTAACTATGTGAAAGTAAAATAAAAATAACCCTATAAAAATTAAACGATGAAAAAAATAAAACCAACCCATGGTATTCATATGAAACATAACTTATTTAAGAGGGGAATTAAACTATCCTAGATACATCTTAGTTTGATATTGTATTTAGATACATAATTATCTATAGAAAATGATGGTGTTGAATCCTTGTAGCCTATGAAGCTAAAAAATATTTTATGGATATGTTCGCGTTCCGACTTTGCATGGATCTATTGGGTGACCCTGTGTCTTTTTTTTTATGTTTTGTCTCTACCATTGAAAGGATGAATATATAAAGTGTATATATGCATAGAAGCTTCAGATCTTTGTGGAGGCTATTTAATGATTCAAGAAGGTGTTTTTAAGAAGAGTAGGGTTAGGAATGATTGTGAAATGTACATAACCCATTCAATTGGCTTCTTTGATAATCACTTTAATATAATATACATACTATATTCTCTTAATTTATGTGTAATAATAAGCTATAGAAATAGATCTCTAATGCATCTAGGACCGTAGGTTTAGAAATGAATAATCTTAACTATAAAAGTGAGTTGGGGTGATGGGAGGAGGTGGGGAAATATTAGATAAAATGTAATTATTACATTTTTATATACTATTTGTGCGTACCTTCATCAACATTTTACTATGTTTCTCATATTAGGTAAAATATAATGCTATCATAATATATTTTACCCAATATTTCCCCTCAATTGGTCCTTTTTTTATTGTAATTTTTCTTTTTATTTGAAGTTTAAAAGTAAACAAACTAAACTATAAAATTAGCATAGTTGAGGGAAAACATTGAGTAAAGTGTAATATTTAGGCTCTGGTGACAAAAAATATTAAGGAAAACATAGTAATATTACATTTTAATTATTAATTACGGCCAGCGACTTTTCACTCAGCTGGTAATAAATATTGGGTAAAATATAATACTATAATATCATATTTTATCCAAGATTTTGATCCACTTTTTATTGTAAATTTTATTTATATTCAAGGTTCATAAGTGAACTTAACTCCTATATAAATATTTGATCCTAGTATGGTAGATATGGTGTAATGTTTAACATTATGAACATGGTCAAAAAAAAAAAAATTAAATTCATAAAATAAAATAAAAATAATTTATTTTAATCATAATAATAACTAAACTAGCCTAGATCCACATTACCTATGGATCTACAAAGCAATGAAAGGGACCAAATTTCTTGAGATGCAAACCTCTTTTAAAGTGAAAAGAGATTTTATCCCTTTCAGGGCTTAGTAGATCCAAAATTAAGATGGATCTTTGAGTTAGTTTTTATTGTTATTTTAATTTGACAACAAGAGATGTATCATGAAGTAAGAGTTTATTCATTATTGTAGATTGATGCCTAGTGACGCTTAATGACCATTTAGTTTATATGGTTGTACCAGTGGTAGTGTATTGGAAAACCTTTGTTGCAGGAGAACAATTCTTAGATGGTTGAGAGATGAAAAATTATTAGATGGTTGCAAGATGCTCATATGAGTGCAATTTTGAAGCCCCAATGCCTATTTTTCCAACCATTCTTCAAATTTTTAGTGCATAAGTTTTTGGAGATCATTTTTCGTGAAATTGTTTTCCTTAAATGATTGATGGCTTCTAATCATAGCAAGGTTCCATCATGAACTATTACTATTGTATCGTTTGGGTATTCAACACATTATGCAGTGGAAGGTAGATAGGTTGAGTTCATCAATCTCAAATCTACGCCATTAAGAGCCTTATTTACAACCTCAATTAAATTTATTTCACGGCCCTCATCTCTCTCTCTCTCTTTCTTTCCCCACGTATGTTTCCCTCCTATATCCCCCTCTCTCTCCATATTCATGTATGTTTCCTTCCTCTCTCCCTTTCCCTATCCCTTTCTCCCTCACCTCTATCCCTCCGCCCCCGCTTTCTCTCTTTCTCTCTCCCTTTCCCTTCCCATATTTCCATTTCTTTCTTTATCTTCATTCCATGACACTCTCTTTCGCAATAAGTATTCCCCCCCCTCTCCATAATTCTCCCTTTCTATCTCTCCCTTTGTAACCACCCCTCCCATATCTACCCACTTTCACTGACTTGCTAGAGTAAACATGAGCTGAGGGCTACTATGACATGAAAAACCTCCTAGATCACATTAAGGAAATGGAGTCAACATAATGAAACCTTACTGACCTTCCTCATGAGCTACATGACCCACATGAGCTAAACAACCACTCTAGGTGCCCAAACCCTAATGTAACTTACATTTTTAGTGATATGGACTCCCAGTATCTTGCATAATAAGGTAAGCTAGTGACTATAACCCTCTAGTTGTATGGATCACCCTGCTTCCCAGCGACCGCAGTCTAGATTTCCTAGTTTTGAGCATGTGACCCCCAAATCTAAGCCACTTTTTTAGGGCTAGTATCCAAACCTCTGCCCAAAATGTGATAGAATTTTTCATAATGATGAATAACACAAGGAAAAATCCATTAATGCAAAACTTAGTCAAGAAATTTACCTATCTAGGCCTAACCATGATAGAAATTTTGTCAAACAGATTGTGAAAATGTAATCTACAGGTCATGAATACATATTTAAACATAGGGGTCTAATACTTATATGAGAATCATCAAGAAGGTCTAATGCCCTCTCACAATAGCTACTATAAAATTTATTAGGTCATGCATTCAATAATCAACCATTAACCACTCAAAACATGATAAAATCCATAACTAGAATTTGTCATAAAACCATGCTTATAACCAACACATAACCAAAATACTAAGAATGATAGAACAACCATCAAAGCCACATAATAGCAAGTATATATACCAATGAAATGCAAGAGTAAAAGAGCTCTTATTATTATATGTAAAAACCAACTAGGTCAAGGATTTCCACGTACAACCCAATCATAGTTTGGGTTGAACCAAATCTTTCTTTCAACTAATCACCCTCATGCCATATTCCAAGCATGAATGTGGGACTCACAACAAAACAACCAGAATTCCTCAGGATTTTCTACAATCCTGCTAAAACTTGTTAAGGGATTCATAGCCCCGAAAAAGCACCTGCACAGCCAGGCTTTACCGCAATCCCACCATTACCAGTCAAGGGATTCCTAGGCCCAAACAAAAAATACACTACCAGGATTTACCGAAATCCCACCAAAATCAGTCAAGGGATCACAAGGGCCTAAACAATCTTGGATGCATCTATATTCTTCACTAATACCTTAAGAAATTTTCCTGTCTCCACCCTCATGATTTACCGCAATCCTCCTAAAACCAATCAAGGGATTCATAGGCCCTTCAGAATTTTCCTGAGACCATCTCATCGGGCTCCAAAACCATCAAACAATTCAGAGCTCAACCACCTGACAAAACCCCATCACATAATGCCTATCTATAAATGGCAAGGAAAGGCTAAAACAACTATCATACATAGAAAAAATGATGCCAATGATAGCAAGAGAACCAAATACACACATGCATGTACCATGCACACCAAAAATAGCAAGGAAATCCTACATGCAACTCAATACTTACAAGAATCTCATTGTAGCCACTTGATCCAACTCTTCCTTGCTTAATCTTTTCTTTCCTTTTCCTTTGTGTCCTTCCTTTGCATTCCTTTCTCTAATGCTATATTGCTCCAAGAATGCTTTGTGTGTGAGAGTATGAGAGAGAGAGAGAGAGAGAATAAAGACAGAGAGCTCCAAGCTAAGACTGACAGAAGGTTAACCAACAAAATCTGTGAATTGATCCTCATAAGCATTTTATTATTGAGGCCTCTATTTTCCTTCGATTTTCCTCTCATGCATTTTTGTGACCTTTCACCTTCCTTTTCTCCAATTTTCCTTCATTTTCATAAATAAAATGTCAATTAATGCATGTTCTCCTTTTCAAATCATTTTCCAATTTAATTAGCCATAATAAACCAAATGAACACCCACTAGGATTTTTTTACCCAACATTCAGCTTCAAATACATGTCCCATGACCTTGGTCTTATTTTTCCTTTATTAACTTTATTACATGAAATTTTAACCTGAGGCTGTTACAAACCCCTCCCACTTAGGGGAACACCTTCCTTGGTGTTATATGACACATACAACCAGCAAAACTACTACAAGCCAAACCATACTAGCCATGGAGATTTATAACTTAGCTTGATGAGGCATTTACAATGAACAACTTGTTCAAAAGAAAACTCACATGACAAACATGACAACATGACAACCATACCACTTATTGCACCTTTATAAAACAACTCGTTGCAATATTTACAATAAAAACCATGCATAAATATATACACATACCAAAACTCCTTTGTTGTAATCGATAAACAATTAAGGACGCGCATTTGATCAGTCATCTCCCATGTAGCTTCATCATGCCCAAAGTGCTTCCACTGCACTTTAAATTGCTTGATTGATCAGTTATGGAGCATGAGTTGTTCCGCTGCAATATGCACCGAGTTTTTGTCTGAAATTATCCTTTTGGCTCAACCTGCAATTTAGAACAATCAATCACATGATCAAAATCTTTCACATATCTTTTGAGCAATTCAAAACATCATGGACTTTCATTATCAGTGGTAGTGTAAGTTTGCAAGCCACCAGTCTAACCCGTAATCTCGAGGTGCGAGCTTTGTAGATGACCCTATCAGCAAGGAGCTCTTCTTGGGCTTGATTTACAAGTGTAACAACCCTAGTTAGAAATCCATGTAAAAATATATAAGACCATAGTTGATGGGACACATATTCCAATATGAATGGTGGGAAAACAAATCCTACCGGGTGTTCATTTCGGTTATTATGGCTAAAGGAAATGACAAAGACTTTGGGAAGGAAAAATGAAATTTTTGACACATTTCTTTATGAAAATAATGGAAATTAGGAGAAATGGGAGGTGAAAGGTCATAGGTTGCATGTGAGGAGGAAAATGAAGGAAAATAATGGAAAATGAAGAAAATAGAGGCCTCATTAATAAAAAGGCTTTTGAGGATCAATGGGTAAGCTTAGTCAATTCAGTTTTGGAGCTCTCTCATTATTCTCTGTCTCACACACACTCTTGGACACTTAGATTTTTGTTGGATCACTTTGGCATTGGATCAAGAAATGCAAACAAGGCAAGAGTAAGGAAGGTGTGAGTAAGGAAGAAAAGGATTGAGCAGCTACATCAGTATTATTTGCACATATCAATTTGCATTTGTATTTTCTTTGCTATATTTGGCATGAATGGTATTTCATATGGTTATTTTGTTGTTATGGCATTGGTATTTTTAGGTGTGACAATGTTTTCGACCTAACCTTTCCATTTCCGAATAGCCATGGTGTGATAGGGTTCTCATGTTTGGTTGTGCTAGATTGATAGATGGATTCGAAGCTAAGTGAGGTGGATCTCTCAATGATAGAACACATGGCCTAGTCGTCCTTGAACTGGATTGTGGATCATGCTAAAGCCACTAGCCTAGTAACCCCTAATCAAGATTGTGGGTTGCGATAAAGCCAAGATTAAGTGGCTTGGTGGGCGTAGGAATCCTTTCTAGTGAATGGTGGGATATACGGTAAAGTCAAGATGTTTTTTCCCTTCATAATGCCTAGGAATCCTTTCCGGTGAATGGCAAGATATACTATAAAACTTAGATGGTGGTGTCTCGGTTTAGGGACTAGTGGTCCTTGGATTAGACTCTGGATTGAGATAAAACTTGAAAAAGTGGGAGATAGGAAAATTCCCCACGGTGTAGGTGGAGAAATCTAGCTGCATCCATGATTCTTTTGCCTATTAATCGGCTGGTGTTGGCCTATGGGGGCCTGATCCAAGTTCAGCATTAGTTATCCAGACAAATTCCTACACTATTAGCCCTTTTGGCATCAGCTCGCAGAGTGCAGACTGAAGTCTCACTCGAAGCAGTATGGGGGGATGTCAGAACCAAGTTTCTGCACCCTTAATATGGTTGTGATGTTAGTTTATTCCAACTATACCTACCTCCATGCAGGTCACTTTTTGCTCAGTTCCACCCTTTAATACCTTCGCAATCTGTTACAATCGACTTTCGCGCAGCCCTAACAAGGGGCTAAAGTCCTTTCATGCTGCTAGGGCAATGAACTACTATTTACCAAGCTAGGATAAGTATCTTACTTATCTTATTGAAAAATATTATTTACCTTCATGTAAACAGATATTATTACTTGTGTTCACTTAACCAATACAGTTGTACACATTCACGCACCATATAAGCATTAGAAGTGAAATTCATATCCAACATAACAGATGCATAAATAGGAAATAAAGACACAGAAATGATAGAAACTTCCCTTTATTAATACTTCGAGATGATTATAGACTCGACTCGCCCTGCGCACTCAACTACAAAGCCTTTACCTACGCTATGACCCAAAACTTAGCTTACGCTTCAGAACTATCTCACATACATCTTCATTAATTCAACATTGTGTGTTTTTAACTACTTAAAGCTTAATGGATGTTTTTTTAATCGAAGCTCGGAGAGACGAACCGGTCTGGATCTGCGGTGATACAAGGGTTATGGATGGTGCTCCCAGCTCGCACCAGCAACTCAGGCTACTTGGGCTCGAAGGGCCTGCTTCCAGGCCTTACAGATCGCGAAGGAAGATTGATGGCCGCGTCCAAATGGCAGACCAAAGAACCCAGGCAACAACCGATAGATTCAAGGCATGAAGGAGAACTATTTTCGCCGAATGCGGTGGTGTCAATCCGGATATCGGCTTCGGCTCTGTGGCTCGATGAGATCTGGATAGCCAGAGCTAACGAAATATTCAATACCGCCGACTCAGTGCATATCGCCGAAGGAGCAGCGAGAGCAAGGAGTACCTACCCGAAATCGTGGTTTAGATCTACAGAATCGGTTACATCACCATGGATCTGGCTTCTTTCTACAACGGATCGGTCCTCGGCAGGAGAACCATCTTTCTCCAGGTCACAGACAAGCCCCCTTTACCTCCACCAGGGGTTCTCACGCAGCTCGACAGCTGAGGCAAAGTTAACCAGAACATTGCGAATAGGAGGTACCAAACCCTCTTTTTCAATGGAAAGACATGAAAACTCCAGAATCACTATAGATCCGCCAGATCTGAAGCTCAGTCATTTAGATCGGGGCTTGATCAGGGCCGATCCATCAGTACTGACTGAAATATTTATAGATCGGGTTTGAACAGGGCCGATCCATCAATACTGACTCAAATATTTATCAGATCTGTAGAAGGCAGACATCACTGTGTTCAGATCAGGGAAGGGATGGATGTCTTAGGGCTAAAAAAGGAGATTCAGAGCAAATTGGGAACTCCAGCAACAATCCAAAATCTCTTATATTCCGGACTCTATTTGCAGGACCATCACACACTCCAGCACTATGGAGTTGCAAATGATTCAACCATCATACTCAACCTAAGACTATGAGGCGGCTGTAAGGGAACCAGCTCTAAAACCACAGGAACTTTCCGCGACGCAGTCAAAGGAAAGGAACCACAGAACCACAAAACAGCAACCACATCCGAGCTACCAGGCCCCTACATCGTGGAACAGAAGCAAGAAACACCTTTACTTACTGTAGCATTGCCGGAGGTATTAGATCTATACTCAGATTTAATGCAAAATGCCGCAATATGCAGATTTAATGGTTATTGGCCCAAAGCTGATGCACTGCGTCAGTGGATATTTACATCATGGTCAACCAAATGTGAAATATACCTATGCCCTAAGGGTTTCTTCATAGTCAGATTTAACGCAGAACTGGAATGAGACAACATCATCAACCAGGGGCCGTGGTTTTGGGGAAGTGCTGGCCTCTTCATCACCCCCTGGTTCCCGGACTTTGATGCCAACAACATGATTGTTTCGACAACACCAGTTTGGGTAAGGCTGCACAACCTCCCACTGCATTTTTGGCATCGCAAAGCATTAACAGCCATTGGGAACTCTATAGGAAAACATCTTAAAATAGATGAAGACAGAGCTATGCGAGGATTATTCACATACGCTAGAATATGTGTAGAGGTGGATCTAAGTCAAGGATTGCCAGATCACATCACATTGAATTTCAATAATTCACTGTGGACGCAAAATCTTGACTACGAGAACACGGCATTCAGATGCCATAGATGTCTGCAGACAGGGCACCTGCAATTCGCATGCCCATTGACTAGTAGGGAGACAAAAGGAAACAAGAAACAACAGAAAAAACCAAAAGGGTGGTAGCATACAGAGCCACTGGAGGAGGAAGCACTGAACACAGAACCAACAGACACACAAATGAGGCCAGAGGAAGAGTCAAACAAAGGCAATGTGAAGCCCAATCTGGAGACACACAGCTCGATACAGCAACAAAATTTACAATTGGAAATAAGTGGTGTCAAAAGAGCCCATAGCCCAGAAGGATCGGACTCAGAGAAAGATCAACCAGCCTACTCAAAGGAAAATCAGCTTGCTGTATTAGATCCTTCTATCAGCACTGGAGTCTGGCGTAAAGTAGAGAAGAAAAAAGGCAGGAAATAGGCCTGCTAACATTTACTTTTTTGCTTGGTCCTCCTGTCATTTCAGGAGTTGTTTTTTCCCATTTTGAGCTTTTATTTTTGTCTGCTGCCTATTACAGGTTCAGCCATTTGCATCTGCTATAAGCATCTACAACATGTAATTTTTTCAACATGAATAAAATTACGATTTTTTCCTAGGGGAAAAAAAAACTACTTAAAGCTTAGCTCTATTTATACAATCCCATGGTCCGCGAACCATGGGTAGATCTCTACAACCGACATTACTTTATCAAAATAAGGGTGGAAAACCCTATGACTCTTTTAACAGCTACACACTCTGTGCCACAAAATGTGGAGTCTTTACATTGAAATTACAAAATTAGACCAAAATATGTGCTCTTAGCCCCAAAACTGCCCTTGGGAGATTTTGCGCCCAACAGGTGGAGATCATGGTAAAGCCTGTTATTACATGTTTATTGTGTTGACCTAGTGATCCAGGATGGATTACAGTAAATCTTGGTTTCTATTGATGAGGGTGAGGTGGCTTAGCCTTGGGATTCCCTGGTTGGTTTGTTTGGTTTGAGTCCCACATTCATGCTTGGAATATGGTACACGGTTGAATAGCTGAAGAGAGATTTGGCTCAGGCATTCTATGGTCAGGTGGAATGTGGTAGTCCCATCTGAGGGTTTTGGATTTTGCATCATCAATATGATGTTATTTCTCTTTGTATTTCTATGAGTATTATATGGGTTTATATGTGGATCATATGGTTGTGATTTACTTGGTATTTATGTTGTTATTATGTTGGTTATGTATATGTTTTATGACAGTGGCTATGTATGACTCTCATCATGTTTTTACTTGTAAATGAATGAATAATGTATCTATGACCTAATAGATGATAATGTAACAGATGATATAAGGGAACAATACTTCATAGCAATTCTCAGATAAGTATGAGACCCCTATGCTTAAATATGTTGTTTACACCCATAGATTACATATGTAACAACCCTGGTGAAAAATCCATGTAAAAATATATATGACCATGATGATGGGGCACATATTCCAAGTTGAATGGTGGGAAAAACATCCTAGTGGGTGTTCATTTAAGTTATTATGGCTAAATGAAATTGGCAAAGGTAATGAAAAAGGCTTTGAGAAGGAAAAATGACATTTTTGGTACATTTATTTATGAAAATAATGGAAATTAGGAGAAAAGGAAGGTGAATGGTCACAGGTTGCATGTAAGGAGGAAATTGAAGAAAATCGAGGCCTCATTGATAAAAAGGCTCCTGAGGATCATTTGGAAAGTTTTTTCTCAGGTTTTGCATTGGATAGTGAAAGGCAAAGGAGGAACGAGCAAGCAAGAAAGAGCACGATCAAGCAACACAATAGGATTCTTTAAATGGATCGATCTGCATGTGTGTTTTCCTCGCTAGATTTCACATGCATGGTATTGCATGTAGTTCTTTGTTGTTATGGCATGGGTTTTTCTCGGTGTGACAGTGCTTTCAGCCTATCCTTCACATTTATGGATAACCATTTCTCGTCTAGATCTAGGAGATTTCTGAACGATTCCAGAGTAAACATTGACATCAATTTTGACCCTAAATTCCATAGATCACAGTGAAGGATCGACTCTTGAATCTCTATTGCCAGTTCTATTGAATGGGGAAAATAATCAAGGAGGGAATTAATTTCCTCTACATTAATCAACAAGGATTTGATGGTAATGGTGATCATAGGATTCTCATCCCACGAAAGATTTGCATCACCCTCCATGTCGACCCTTGTGGAGAACTTGTAATGGGGATTGACCCATGGACCAATGGACGAGCTATCATTCTTAGCTCCAGGATCATTTATTGGTATTTTGTTAGGTATTTTGGTTGATTATGATCCTCCCTTGACTCAATGTTCTTGGAGCTAATGGTCTAATAGGCCTTGCGATAGAGGGTTGCAGTTCCCATTATTTGAAATTCTAGACCTGTTTTGGTAGCATTTTGGTTTTCATCTTCGATTTTGCTTATACCAACTTAGGACTGTGTGGAATTTTGATAGATTTAGGAGGGTTAATTCCATAATCAAAGGTGCCACAAAATCCTAATTTTGGTATCCTCCTATGGGTTGCAAGTTGAGTTGTTGAGATATCAATTCATTTGTTTGAATGCTTCCTTGATTGAGTGATTATGCTAAATCTGTTTGTGATCAACTTTGAATATGTTATATCTAATAAATCTCTTTCCTTAAGAGACTTTGGATTTTTTGTGATCTTCTAAGCTCTTCAATATCTCCCCAACTAGAGAAACACATACCAAAATTTGCAAAAAATAACTATTTAAGGCATAATTCTCTAACAAAGTTGAAGCCACAATGTTGAGCTAAGTTAATCTCGACTTAAAAATATAGTTTTGTTATTTTTTATGATTTTTTTATTATTGCAATAGTATAAGTTACATAGTAAAGTATTTTTTTTTAATGTTTATTTACGTTTATCATACATTTAATTTCTTAAAATTTCTCTACTCTATAAATCAAAATACTCAAACATCAAAA
>APFE030905281.1:57600-74001 GCA_000404065.3 Pinus taeda
ACCCCATTTTAAAAGTTTTCTTCTGCTTTGTCAAGCTATAAAAATAAAATTTAAAAATAAAAAAGCTTATCATCTCATTTTTATCCAATAATAATGATGTCATAAAATTCGAAACCCTGGTCATTCATGTTTATTAAAAGGTTACTTTTCCCCTTGCATTTTATCATTCACCATTGTTTATAATCCACAAAAAAGATTTAAGTACTCGCTGTCGAAAATAATCACGCTACGTTATTTTGCAAACCGTAGACAATAAAAGTAGAGAAAGATAATTGAAAACAACGCATCAAATTTTATTTTTTATGGAGAGATCCAGATATTGGTCACCGATGACTGCTATGTTTGTGTGGCAATAGTATTTTATGCATTTTTCCTCTCTTTGCGTCAATTATGGGGCCTAGTATTAGTGGCGGCTATGTCCACTGAAAGGACATAAAGGAAAATTAAACCAAATATTTTAATTGGAAGATGCTTAAAAACAAAAACTCAAATGGACCTAGGGCATCGAAGATGGTTGAATTCGTGGCGGCTATGTCCACTGAAAGGACATAAATATTTTAATTGGAAGATGCTTTAAAAAAAAACTCAAATGGGCCTAGGGCAACGAGGATGGTTGAATTCGTGGCGGCTATGTCCACTGAAAGGACATAAAGGAGAATTAAACCAAATATTTTAATTGGAAGATGCTTTTAAAATAAAAACTTAAAAAGATAAAATCAGAATGGATGAAAATCAAGATGAAGATGAGAAACCTTACAGATAGATATTCATTCTTATCAGTGAAATTTACAAGACCATCCTAATAAGGATGACTTCAAACTTACAAATAGACACTCTCGTCTTCCTGAAGTCTAAGTAACAAACAAAAACTAATTTATAGATATTTATGTTCTAAGTTTAATATAAAAAACCAAATAATAAATAGATAGTTATAAGAAGAGTTTCAGCGAAAATCATATATAAAAAAATTTTTGTCGATGCGAGTGGTTCATGGACAAGTTATCCTGACCATGAATCACACTAGTTGGTTCAACTAGAGTGGTTCATCGACAAGTTGTCCTGATGATGAATCACACTAGTTGGTTCGAAACGCGTCGACAAAGGTCTTTCTATATGTGATTTTCGCCGAAGCTCTTCCTATAACTTTGATGGATCACAGAAGCCTCAATTCTACAAAAATAGACAGTCTTTTCTGAATTCATGTTTTTAAATTTAAGTTAATTGTAAACCTAAAAATATTTAGAAATCTTCTGAAGAGAAAATAAACAATTAAAATAAAAATAATTCTAAACATTCTTACATCAGCTGATCAAATCAGCCACTTATTACTTCTCAAACAATTAACTTCTCTTTATTATGAAATTCCAAAATATTTCCAAATCTATTATTGAAATAAAAATAACCCTAAGCATTACATCAGCTAATCAAATCAGCCCACTTATTACTTCCACATAAGCTGATCAAATCAGCCCACTTATTACTTCCAGAATATTTCCAAATCTACTATTGAAATAAAAATAACCCTAAGCATTCTTACATCAGCTGATCGATCGGCTCAGCCCACTTATTACTCCACTGACGATTGACTGAACCAAAATATTTCCCAAATATTACTACTTCATGAACCGAAGAGCCCTCTTAATATTACTACTTCATGAGCTGACGAGCCCTTTTACTACTCCACTGATGACTGACTCAACCAAATCAGCTCTTTTATGGCCAGATGTGCTGTGACCCACGGATGCAACTCGATGAATACCATGCTCTGAGAGTCCAAAAATGTCATTTTTAGCGCAGCTCGGATCCACGTAAACCTTACACGCCACATCCTCGCACCGATATCTCCAACCACCGCAAGCGATGTAACCATCGCAGGCGCTGCAAGTGTATGCTTTCCCCTTCAAATCACCCGTCACAATTTTGAGTTTGTGATTTGCGTGCCCACCGTAGTCGAGTATTTTAGGAAGCGCCATACACAAGGGATGGAGCCTTGTGTTATGCCTTTCAGTTTCGAACACAAAACCTTTCATCACCTCGCAGCAGGCACTGCAGTGGTGCCTCAGAAACGTCTTGGAACGAAACTTGATGATCACGTCGCTGCGAAACGGGTCTTGGATGGCGTCAGGCAGGGCGGCGCAGACCTCGTGCAGAGTGAAACTCTCACACTTCGAACCAGAAGAAATCTTACACTTGTAACCCCTGTTGGCTCCGTATTCTTTGCAGCCGCTGCATGTATACGCCGGAAGACCCTCAACCAGCAAGAGCTCATGCTCATGGCGGGTGGCGTTAAACAATACTTCCTCCTCTCCCTGCTTACCATCATCTCTGGCTGTTGGATTTGGATTCGGCTCTGCCATGAAGGAGGCGCAGTCTCAATTAATGACAGACCTATTTTCCCTCTCACTAAATGCGAAGGTGGACGGTATTGGGATCGCTGGGCCAGAATTATGGGTGCATTGGCTTATTTATATAAATTGGGGGAAGAGCAGCTTTCAACGCTTGTGCTATATCGCTAATAAACAGAGGTTTTAAATATCAAAGTATACTTAGACATGTTAATCTCTTGGGTTAAAAAATAACAACTGGATAGTCGTTTTCAACCTTTTAATCCCTCCATATAAAATAATCAAATTATTTATATATATTATGTATAAAAATATGGTGTAACTCTGAAATATTTAGTAAAATTTAGTGGTTATAACATACATCACGTGCTTTGTGCTTTCAGTTTCGGCCGCCAATGGGCCCCGGATATCATGCTTTTTTGTCATCTCTCAATGATAAATCTGTGGTCTACTCTTTGCCGCCCTGCGTGGTGAGCTCCCGGCTTTCTGTCCCACTTGTCTATGATCTTTTTGCATCAGGAAAGTCCGTCTCTTCCATCCCTGTTTAGCGAAACTGTAAGAAGGTTTTCTGGTCACTGTCTGCCTCTGCAGACTCGATGTAAATATTTTTTACTCTTTTAATATAATTATCTGAATTACAAAAAAAACATACATCACGTGTGAGGTTGGTATCTGTTAACATCATTGCTTCTACTTATAATAAATGGACGTTAAAGAATACCAAAGTTTTTCCTTTAGTGGATATAATATACATCACGTGTGAGGTTGGTATATGTTTATATCATTGATTCTACTTATAATATACTTATAATAAAGGAAGGTTAAAGAATACCAGAGTTAAAAAATAAGAAAGGATAAACAAAAGTATGCAAGATCAGAAAACTTCATCTATAAAGGGTACTTGATATATACCAGGATGGAAGAGAGATGAAAGAGAATTAAGTATCCGGCACAATGAAATCTTGAATATGGTGCAATTCATCCCCCATTGATATGCTCATGTTTTAGAATTCCTTTTGTGAAGAAAGTCTTTTTTTGATAGAGAATGAGCTTCTTTGTTTTTTGTTCTATCGATATGGCTAATAGAATAGTCCTTTTGAGATTTCCAGATTGAGTCAATTCTGTTCAGCCACTCTATAAGATTTTGGTTTTTTATGGAGTGAATAGACTTTACATGGTCAATAATGACCTTGGAATCACTCATGTTTAGATAGTCACAAAACATTAGGAGACCAGCCAACCCATTGCCTCTACTTTGTTGTTTGACCCTTTTCCACAGTTCCAAAAAATGTCAATATGTTGGTTCTCCATTGTAGTAATAAAGACACCACATGCACATATACCATTTTAAGCTGCCCCATCAAAATAAGCACGAGGAATGCTTGTCGGATCAAGATTTTTTGCCTTCAACTTTTCAAATCTCTGTAGGGTAATGGAGGAATGATCGAAGTAATATTGGGAGAGAATGGTTTCATAAACTGTGTTATAATTTTCCTTGTTGTTTTGAAAAAGTGCCATATTTCTCCATTTCCATATAGCTCTTAAGGTTAATAACGAAATAGGCCTCCTGTTCGATTTCAGATTGCTCCACCATTCAAAAGCTTCTTTAAGAGAGAGAAAAGAAACCATACTGAATCCAAAATGGTCTGTTAGATTCTTCCATATCCCCTCTGATTGAGGACAGTTTAGGAAAATGTGCATGTTGTTTTCTTCTTCAGATTTACAAATAGGACAGATAGCAGGCTTGCTTCAGTTTCTTTTTTGAAGGTTATCCCACCTTAGGTTCCTATTATGGAAAACAAGCCATGCAAATATGATTATCTTATAGGGACATCGAGATTTCCAAAAGATAATAGGGAATATGTTATCCTGTTGAATGGGACTATCTTGTTGTAGTTCTAAATAGATATTTTTTACATATACAATCGACTTTCCCTTATACCCTTTCCAAATTAGTTTATCCTCCACCTCAGATCTGTAAATTCCCATGTTCGTCATAGACTAAGTAATCTGATTCCATTGGAGAGCAAGATCACCATTGAGGTCCAACATCGAGGCCATTTTCTAGATAGGAAGAGACCCCAACCATCTATCAATGGTTTGCTCCCAATAGAAGATCAATTTTTGCTGAAATGTTCGAAATTAAGGGAAGGATATTTCCTGGCTGCCTCCTGCAATGGGATTAAGTCCAATGATGATATTTTTCCCAGATTGAAAACCCTATACCAGATTTTGAAGAAAAAACTATTCAATTTTTTTAAAGCTCCTCCATATGTGTGATCCTTTAGAAGTTCCTATTGTCCATTTTCAATACCAGTAGGATATGTCTTTTTTGTCCATATATTTTGATTTGATGGCTATGTTCCAAAGACTATCCCCTAAAACTCCTTTCCATAAAGATTTGCAGAGAAGTGCTATCCCAAACTTTTTAAGATCCATGATTCCCCATCCCCCCAAATTCTTTGCACGAGTCAAATTTGAGAGTTTATTAAGGTCGAATCTTCTTCTTTGTGGATTATATAAACAGGAATGAAAAAAAATAGCCAAGTAGACCATTAATTGGAGTAGAACTGCTTGAGTTAAAATCGCTCTTCTAGCTATAGAAAAACATTTAAATTCCTATCCAGCTATTCTTATGTAATACCAGTCATGGATCGACATCCTGTTAGCAAATGTGTAACCCCCATAGGTTTTAAATGTAATCCCAGGTATTTCAGGCCATCTTTAAGTGGTTTAGCTTTTATGTTCACTAACATCTATGTAGAATAGACTTTTGTATTTTGATGCATGGTATGGACGAGTTAGAATTAATAATCAAAATATGAACGTCAAATCAAATCAAATTCTTTAACTGATTTATGATATTTTTTATATTTAATTTATTTTCTAAAGTAAAACTCTATTTTTTTGGTGAAGTTCTATTTTCCTTTATAAATAATAATAATGATAATAATAAATGATGAAAAGTCTTATTCCATTTATGAGGTCTTTTCATATTTGTTTTGTTTTCTAGATGAAAATACAATTTTTTTAATAGGTTTCATTTTTCTTTATATAGGAAAATGGATTAATGGAAAGGTAGATTTAAAGTCTATCTCTTTACACACTATTAATAAGTTATTTTAAATAATTAGGGTTTAGCTTTTGTGTGTAACATTATTATTTAACACTAAAAAAAATATATATTTTTTATTATATTTTGAAATAAACGAAATAGAATATTGTCGTAAAAGATTTATATTTTTATAATTAAATACTTATTACAATTAGATATATAACACATATGAATATAGTAAATATGATTCAAGAATAAATTTCAAGTCAATTCACCATCTTAAAAATTAATAAAATAATTGATCATTTACAAATAATATAATTTTATATATACATTATTTTTATTTTAAACAAAATAATTAACAATTTACATAAATTTTAATCTACTTAGAATGTGATAATAAAATATGGTTTATGTAATGATAATCATGTAAATAAATTAAAAAATTGTTATCTATGTTATTAGAAAAGCAAATATATTTATTTGCATAATATAGAAAATAATTTAAATATAATGAAAAAAGAAATAACAAGAAAACAAAACTATTAAGTATTCACTACAAAAATAAAATGAGCACTCACTAAGATGATTTAGCCCCAGACTAAACACAGCGTTAAAAAAGAGACGTGAAGAAAATAGTAAGAGGACTCCCAACAAAACTAAGTCATCCCATAAACCCTCCATGATATATATTGTATATTAGATTATAGTGTAACTATGAACTATTTATTGAAATTAAGTGATTATAATATACATCATGTGAGAGAGATTGGTATAGGTTAACATCATTGATTCTACTTATACATATAATAATGTAGGTATTTTGTTGTTTTTTTCCCACATTTTAAAAAGTGTTTAACTATATAATGAATATAATGGTACATAAAAGTATAATTAATATATATTGGTTAATGCTATTAATTTAAAAAATATACATATTAATTAATTTTATTACATTTAATTAAACATCAAATTTTAATTAAATTATAAAATTATTTGCCCTTGTTCTAGTTTATTATTAAAAATATTTTTTAATTAGATTATTTATTATAAATTAAACCTTTTTAATTTAAATTTTAAAATTTTAAGTTTTAGGAAATACGAGTACATAGATATTATGATTTTTTTTAAAATGAAATTAAGTGTTTAAATTTATATCACAATTAGCTAAAATTTTAACATATATATTAGTTGTTATAGGTTAATATAATTGATTCTATTAATATTTATAATAATAAATATAAGTGAAGGATTAAGAAAATTATTTAGATTTTATTGTTTTGAAATTTACCTTAATTTATTTTTCCTACCGTCCTTGCTACCTTAGTAGGTAGTTGACTTTATATTAATTCAGTCAACTACCAAATATTTATATTTTGAATGAACTAAAGTAAAAAAATTAACGAATTAATTTTTTTCCTAATTATTTTATTTAGATTTATTTATCATACAATTGGTTGTTTATTTGTAAATTTTATTACCAAATGCATCAATTCCTGAATTGACATACTTTCTACAAAATTATAGGTTCCCAAGAATTCATATCACCAAGTTGTAAAATACTGGCATCTCATATATATATCAGACTTGGGTTGTAGCAATCTCATATATATATATATATATATATATATATATATATATAATATATATATATTATATATATATATAGATATAAGAACTTGTTTATGAAAAAAATAGTTTTAAAATATTTCAATGAATTATCTTCTATAGTGTTTTCTAGAAAATCAAACTTGAACCATTAATGAAAACCTTCCATTTACATTCTAAAATAAATACATCTCAACAATTAATGAAAACCTTCCATTTACATGCTCAAATAAATACATCCCAACGCACTTATATCTATGAACAGAGAATTAATGGCAGTTGTCTATAATGAGACTTTTTGAAAGCTTTTCTGGCGGGTTTTTCCGGTCAAAATCCGGTAGCAATTTATTGGAATCGCAAGTTTGATAGCTAGTTTTTGCACAATCAAAGGGTCCAGGGGTTTTTCAGGGTGCTGAATCCAAATATACAATTAAAAAATCATTTTAACTCCTAAAAATCAAGAATTAACCTCAATTTCTTCCACCGGATTCTATCACCGGAATCTCCAAAAATTTGCATTATAGACAACTCCGAATTAATGGCCCAAAAAATGGAATCAAAAGTACGTTGTGCCTTAATGCTTGGTGTATAATTATTTGCTAGTTATGCAGTTTGGCCGATCACTTTATAAACAAGAGGGGTTGCACGGTTGCTAGTCTCTGCCTTAAGTGCAGCGAGCCGATGGTTGAGGACTCCATGGTTGTCAGGTTTAGACACGCGTTCTAGCAAGTCGGAAAGCAAGCCTTGGCTCAGTTTCTCTCGACTAGCCCACCAAGTGATCTAAGTCAGAAGCAATTTACCTTATCCATCAACTTCCAATTCCAGTTCCATGTGTCTTCCCAGAAGAAGATGTAGCCAAGCCCACCATCTTCGGTATGCCTGCACTACACTGATGGAGTTAAAACATCTCCTGCATGCCTCACCATAATCAAATTTTGTTTCAAATAATGCATTTTAATATGGGTTAATGTTTTTTCTAAATGTGCAAGGTCTAAATATTCGAGAACTTTTTCTTGGCACCAAATTTATTCTGCCATAATTAGAGATCTTTATTTATGAGAAATATTTCATTCCAATTTTGGAATTATGGGTGTAGTTTAAATCAGCTTATAATTACAGATTTAGCTAACGTTTATATGGAAATTTATTCTCCAATTTCAGTTTCTTGGTTTTATACATTTTTGGCTTACGCAATTCATATTAAGGCTTATGGACAAAAAATGGTTTCAATTTTTTTGGAATATATATTCATATGCAGTTTACACTATCTAAATTGCCTCTTGTATAGGGCAAAATCTGCATCTCTTAGCCCTATTACTCACTTTGTGGCAAACCAATATGAGACTTCTTTGAATATTGTAACCATGCAAGAGAAGGGCAAAGCTAAAATTGAGGGACCTTATGTAATGTATGATCTATTACCCTTTCCTAATGGCTTGATGTACCAGGCGCATGGTCCTCTTATAGTAGATGATCTTGTCGTGAATCTTACCTTTGAGCTTGTTGGCCTTGATGAATACTGGGTTGTCCACCCTAAAAGCATGCAGCCAAAAATTTCCATGTCTAAGTATACATGAGCCTTTTTTAGAGGCCTCACTCTTCCAAACATTGGTAGCTGCATTTTTTCCATTGATGTAGTGTCTCTTGGGTCAAAGAGTAGCACATCACTATACTCCCCACATACCTTAGGACCATTACTTGAGTCCTTATCTTTTTACGTTCCACATGCTTACAGTTTCTATTTAGTTAGTTCGTTAACTCAACTGATATTCAAATAACAAAGAAAATAAAGATGAAGGCAATCCTAAGTATATGCAATTGTTACGACGACCTGATGTGTGGTAAACAAGAAACCATATTGCCAATAGAACAAATGCTGCAACCCGTATCCCGCTAGCAAAGATTTATTGTCCAACAATGAAATTGTGGTTTAGATGGTATAGTTTACATATTCATACTTCAAAATAATCTTTTTATAAAGAGAAGGCCAGCCGGGTGTTTGGCCCCACCACGAGAGACAAGCCAAGCACCATAGAAACTTGGTTGAACATAACAAGAGACATGGTTGAACATAACGCATAATGCATGATCGAAACTTGGCTGAAGAGCAGGACAACAGTGACAAGTACGATTCTATGTTAATATTGCATGTTGGATAGCTGAGCAAAAAAACCTAGAAGCTTGGTTAGTACCTACAATAGCAGTAAGCATGAGTTAATGTTCTCTTGGCTATCATGAAAACCTAGAATGGGTGTATTAAATAGCTAGGGGAATGTGTGAATCAAGAGTGTATACCCGTTAGCATAACAGAAGATCTCCCTATTTACATAACAAATGAGCTGTTGGGGAGCCATGGTGTCGTTTATGCTATTGGTCGTGTGAAAATGTCAGTCATGTAGAATTTTGTTGTTCATGCTACCTTGAATGAAGGAAGCTTGATGAGTAGCGTAGATGGTTCTTTTAGCTAGAAGCAGAGGAGAGGAATGGAGTTGTACTGATCCATCCATGTCGATAGTTATATACACCTCATGCAACATTTATCAGGAAGTGGCATTGACTCCAGAAGAGGCAACATCTTGTAGACTTGTAGTCAAAGTGTTCAAGCTACACATCCAAGCTCCTCGATTGGCATAGATTCCGCTAGTTCTTGTGTTCTTTCTTTGTATGTGTGAGTGGTAATCGTTAGTTTTACAATTAGCTATAATTGTTTCAATAAATTCTTTTTGTGGCTTCCCATGCTTGATTATGATTTCTAATATTGAAATTAGTTTGAGCTAGAAACCTTACCTCCTCATAATTATTTCTAGGTCCAGTAATGATGGACAGAGGCTTCCATGACTTATGAAGGATTTCACACTGAGGATCCATGTTTGAAAATGATCGTTGATCATAAATTCCCCTGGGAGACTAGAGCACGTGTGGTCTTTTCCATAGAAATTCAAGAAGACGAGGCTCTGACATTTGTGCAGGATGTAACTGAGCTATCCATTTCAAGTTCCAATAATTTAGATGATGGTGATGATTTTTATGCGGACCTTGGGGAACTGCCCGACTCATCTGTGATTTTTAGCACAAGGGGTAGGTGGATGATTTTCAGCACAAGGGGTTGGTGGATGAGCATAGATTAATCGTACTCGGATGAGCGTAGCATAATCGTACTTACTAGTTCTGAGGTTGCCAGGTAAAGCATGCGAACAGAGAGGATGGACTGGGAGTAGGTGACCATATCGCTTGCATTCATCTCAGGTAATGTTCTTCCTCCCTAATACCTAGCTTAGCTGCAAGAAAGTAATATCATCCTTCTTTTCTTCATTTCTTCATTATGCTCAGGCAGGTTCTCTTCCCTTTGCAGTGTCTGAAAATGGCTGGTTAAGATGGTCCGAACCTGAAGCGATTAAGATGACCCAAACCTGAACCTGGTTTGCTTCATTATGCTCAGGTAGGTTCTCTTCAATCTGCAGCATCTGAATCTTCTAGCATCTCTTCCCTCTGCAACATCTAAATGTGGCTGGTTAAGATGACCTGAACCTAAACCTAGTTTGCTTGATTATGCTCAGACAGGTTCTCTTCCCTCTGCAGCGTCTGAATCTTGTAGTGTCTGAATCTTGCTGGTTAAGATGGCTCGAACTTGAACCGGGCTTGTTGGCTCAGAAATGAAACAATAGTGGCTCTGGGTGACTAGTTTTCTCACTCAAAAATGAAACAATCCAGTGGTCTACTCTCTCAAAAATGAAACAATGCAATAGTCGACAGTAATGACAATGTAGGCAAGCGTTGGCATGGCACCTAGATTGAAGTGGTGGCAAGTGGTAGGCGCACTAGATATGCAGACACCAACAGATGGACATGCAGACATCAACGGCATACATAGACGTTCCAAAGTATCTAATCTTCAAGGATTAGGCCAAGTCTCTCACCTTAATTTAATTCAATTTCTATAACATTTAATGTTTTAAATTAATGCTCACATTAGTTTACTCTCATAAGAAAATTTGCTAAATGCCAAGGGAAAAAATGATTATAACTTATGTTTTTAGCCTCTTGCCTCGGGAAGAGGCTAAATAAGACGATCACATTGATTGATCTCAAAAATTTTGGTTATTCATAATAGTAACTTGTCATTTGTCATAGTAAGCAGGTTAAATAAATGTTAAAGTCCATCTTGTCGATTATTATAGTCCAATGTCATTTCCAAATGGTAGGGACTAATAATAATTATTTACTTTAATAGGTATAATAATTAATTCTCATTCTTACAATTTATTATCATGCGAGCTACTTTGACAAGGTAGTCATTGAGTCTAAATAATCACAGTGAAGTCCTTTCTAACTTGCTTATATTTATGTTGTGTAGAGTTGTGATTAGTGTGACATTTGATTTTTAAGATATTTTAAGCGATTGTTCAAACTATACCATCTTCTTTTATTATTAACATAATTTAGTTTGGATTAATTTTTAAAATCAATGATGTTTATTTTAAATAAATATAATATAATTTAGAAGACAAATTATATTAATAATAAAAGAAGATGGATTAATAGAAAAGGAAGATTTAAAAACCTATTTCTTTCCACCACTATTAATATTATTTCAATTAACTACAATTTAGTTTGTGTGCAAACATGATTATTTAACACATAAAAATAAAATTAAAAAATATTAATAAAAAAAATTGGATTATATTTCGAAATCAATTAAATAGAATATTTTTATAAAAGTTTTAAATCTTCGTGATTCAATAATAGATTTCATGTAAATTTACAACCTTAAGTATTAATAAATAATTAAACATATTACCAATATTCTAAATGTATATATATATTTTCATTTCGCAGTTTTATGTAATTGGGATTGATAATAAAACGTGGTTTGTAAGAAGCAAATAGATTTATTGGCATAACCTAGAAAACAATTTGAATAAAGCGAAAGAAGAAACAAGGAGATAGTGACCTGTAAGCATTCGCTACTCTAATAAAATTAGTGTGAAATAGCCACTCGCGAGCATTCACTACACTATTTATTCCATTTAAATTGATAATAAAATGTGTTTTATGCAGTGCCATATAAATGTTAAACCAATTAGAAAGTTACACATTATAAATTTTTGTAATATATGTTGTTTTAGAATAAAAGATATTTCTTTGCATAATGTCAAAAAAAAATTGAATGAAAGATAGCTACTTCTTTACTATAAAATTTAAAGAATTATTGTTTAAAAACACATCTATAAAATTAGGAATAATAAGATGTTAAAGTTAATGGTAGGAACGCATTGTGTCAATCAATTCTTCTATATTAACTTAGTTAATGTTGTTAGTTTGTAGCATTAATTTATAGCTATATCATCATTATCTTCTATGTTGATACCATTGTCATAAACGATACTCTATTATGCGGTATATGTTTGTGCTCCAATTAATAAAATTTCTTAGCTACATAGTTATTCTATTTCTCAATGTTGTCTTTGTTTTTCTTGTTTTGTTAGAGGTGGTGTGACACGTGAGAAACAATATTGAAGCATTGTCCATTGGAGGTTGTGAAAGTTGGACTTTCTATGTTGTAGCCATAGGTTCATAGAATCTATTGCATGAAGTATAGAACCAACCGCGTGAGGCATGTGATGTATGCAACTACATGGAATGTTTTTTGAAATCTCGTCTAATGCTTCCTATAACTGTTGCAGCTACATGGAGTACTTGGTGATAGTACTATTGTAGCCATTAAGCAACTATCCTCCATAGATATATTTACACATTTCCCTGCTCTCTCTTCTAGATTTAGGATATTTATGAGGCAATTGAGAGTAAATATCAACTTCAAATATGACCCCAAATTCTATACCTCACAGTGAACGATCTACTCTTGAATCTCTATTGCCAATTCTATCTCATGGGAAAAATAATCAATGGGGGAATTAATTTCTTCCGCATTAATCAACAAGGATTTATTTGTAATGGGGATCATGAGATTCTCATCCCACTAAGGGTTTGCATCACACTCAAAATTGACCCTGGTGTAGAACTTTTAATGCGGATTGACCCATAGACGAATGTGTGAGCTATCATTATTAGCTCCGAGATAATTTATTGTTATTTTGTCAGGAATTTTGGCTAATTATGATCCTCAATCAACTCAGTATTCCTAGAGCTATTTTCCATGTAGTACACGTTATCATGGAGGGTTGTAATTCTCATGATTTGAAATTCTAGATTTGTTTTATTAGCATTATGGTTTTCATGCTCAATTTTGCCTCTACAAACTTAGGACTTTGTGGAGGTTTGATAGATTTAGGAGTGCTAATTCCATAATCAGAGGTGTCAATATCAAATTTTAGGCTCCTAATTTCTAATTTTAGTATCCTCCTAGGGGTTGCAAGTTGAGTTGTTGATTGCATCAAATTGGATTCGGTTGTTTGAATGCCAATTCATTTGTTTGAATATTTCCTTGATTGAATGATTATGTTGAATTTGTTCGTGAGAAGATTTTGATATATTATATCTAATAAATCTCTTTCCTTAAGTGAGTTTGTATTTTTCGTGATTTTCAATATCTCCCCCAGTAGAGAAACCCATACCAAAATTGTGTGGCATAATTCTCTAAGGAGGTTGAAACTGCAATGTGGAGCTAAGTTAATATGGATAAAGGAGAATTAGTTGCCACAACATTCATTGGTTTTGAAGATGCCTAAAAGAAGAGAAGATGTGTAGGGTTACAATAGGTTTAATAATGAGATAAAAAAGTGTGGATATTGGAACTGAGATGAACAATTGTGGATATATTTAAGAGAGAATCAGGTGCCACAACATTGATTTCTTTTGAATATCCCTAAAAGGAGAATTTTTGGAGGGTTTCAGTAGGTCTAACAATGAGATAAACAATTGTGGATATTTGAACTGAGATAAGCAATGATATATGTAATAAAATGGATTATTAGATTAATTATTACTATAAATATTATTAGTCCCTTACTTCACAAGGGGTAGTTTTAGCCTCTTTGTCTTACCCCAATTAATTTTTTTAGTTATGTCTTTTGTTAAATTATTAAAACAATTTTATAAGGTTTGAAAAATGTATTTCTCATTTTCTAATTGGCATAGATCACTTTCATGGGACTTAACAAGCCTTGTGGTTTGCATTTTTATTTTCTTATGTGTAAGTTCTAAACAAATAATTTTAAAACGAAAAAAGACTAATTTTGTAAATGGCCATTCCAATGTTGAGTACTCTAACACTAACATTGTATTCCTATTTCTCTACCCAATGATGTTATAACCTCCTCCTCACATATTCCGTCAATACCTCATCGATTGGCGGTGTGGCTAGTCTTATGGTGGTGTGGCTAGTTTGGTGATGGCATGGAAACTTGCATCCATACAAGTAAAGAGAATATGTTTTCTTATTTTTTATCTTGCTTTGAATCTATGTGATATAAAATTCCTAAATGCACCTCTTACGAAAATGACACCTGGGCCCCACTAAAACATATAAGAGCCATGAAAGACAGGAGCTGAGCTAGTTTCGTAACTTCTAGTAGCACTTTATATGGGAAAGTTTGAAACTTCATTATACAATATCGTGGAAAGTGCCAATTTCACTAACATGATCTTTATCTTTTGAAAATATTTATGATATGGATGATTTTATATTTTTCAATACCAAGAATTCACATAATTCGAACCAGCTCCTTATTTTTGGAGGTGTATTTTTCACTAGCTTTAGTGGCTAAGGGTTTTGTCAACATCGATCTTTCTAGCACCATTTACATCCCTAAAATTGACTATATATTTCATATGAAATTATAGTAGTTTTCTTATCAAGCCTTCCCCACCTAAATTCTCTAGATTATAGGGAAGCATTTCCACCTAAATTCTCCATAGAAGAATTTCCACGTGAATGTGAATGACATCACGCATAAGTTTTGGCATTTCTAGGAAAGCAAAATGGTTGGTCAAAAGCTTCCACCATTCAATTAGTTGTTAACGATCAATTAGTTGCCACTAGTAAATTAAATTAATATCTTAGGTGAATTTCCTCTAGATTAAAGGAAAAAATTTTACGGGAAAGGGGATGGCCAATTGACTCCATTAAGATTTTCCTCATAAGTCTATCATTTCACTTTTTTACCAGAAAGGTAATGACTGAATTACTCCATTAACATTTTCCTTTTAAATCTATTATTTCAAAGCTATGATATGTTTTTAGTAAGAACATTGAGGAAAAAACATAAAGCCACAAAAAAGTCCATATATTGTATTCAAAGCCAAATTACAAGCCACATAAATAGTGCACATGAGATCAAATAGATTCCAAAGAAGGAGAATATTGTTGAGAAAATATCTCAACAAATTCCTACAACCAACAAACCTAATCTATCAGTTTACTAATGTAAGCATTACTTCCAATTCCCCCCTTTAATGCTTACATTACATCACTTCAAATATTATTACTAGAATTATAAATTACATATAGTCACATATGTCTGGTTGGTCTTCATTAGTACTCACATCCACTCTCAAATCTCACAAATGTTGCTCTTTCTTCACACCTCATCTTTGAGTTGTCACTTGAACTCCATTTAAAACATAAACTCCTCTAACCATTGTTGACGAACTTTATACAATTAACACTACTTGACAACCCCAAATAATAGCCTAAAAACTGAATATCTCTATGGATATGCTTCCATCACTGTAGTACACATCAAAATACATACATCTAGTTATATAGGTAAGATTTATAAGTACTAAACTCATATAGTTATCAATTATAGAATAGACTTCTTTGACATACACACATACATATGTATGAATAACAACTAGTAACTAATGTTCTTGAAGCACTAAGGAATGACAAGACACATCGATGTTTAACAAACTCAACATAACCAAGTCAATAATGTGTTCTTGTGGTACCTAAGAATGTTGAGAACCATTAACTTGAATATATTTCTCTATTCATTAATTGGTCTTTTCTTACAATTCAACACACAATATATTCATATCACAACTAATAGTTGTAAAATAAAGCAACAACCCAGATTAAAAAATTTGGAATTGCCTCCCAAGATCTTCATGTCATATTTTGAACCTGAAAAATATCATGACAACCAAACCAATCAACTTTGAAAAAATGAATGTTTTCAATCACATAATGAAATATTAAAATAAAGCACAGAAGGCCATGGATTCCTCGTTTGCTTTGTTGAAGAGTAATATCTATCCTACAATTTCCAACACTAACAATTCCTGGCCTGTGAAAGCACTTGAGTGTATGGACAATGATATTTCTTGTAAAATTACATACTCGGTTATGTGTTCGAATATATACTCATCATGGTGACGGAGCTCCAACATTTCTACCAAACGACAATAGGAACATGGCCATAAAATATA